>CM076578.1:1224638488-1224735453 GCA_034641835.2 Pinus albicaulis
CGATCCACATTGAAGATTGGGTGCAGACCAAGGAATGGTGGAATATTGAGCTTGAAGGCATTGTTCCCTACAGCCTTGGTGATGGTGTACGGCCCGTATCAGAGCGGGCGAAGCTTGCGGTGGGGTCCAGTGAGGCGCTCCTTCTACAAATGTAGCCATACTTTGTCACCCACCTGGAAGTTGTGTGGCACCCGATGTTGATCATGGCGTTGCTTGTACTTGGCATTGGCTCTGTCCAATATATCATGAACCTGTTGGCGGATGTGTTGAATGCGCTCGATGAAGCTACTGGCTTTGTCAACTTCAGACTGGACATGAGCTGAATTGGCCTGAGCAGCTGCAAATGGCATGGCTACGTCAATGGGACATAGTGGCTGGAATCCCAAGCCCACCCGAAAGGGGCTATGGCCGATTGAACTGTGGAGAGCCCGATTATAACTATGTTGTACATAAGGGAGGCTCTCGTCCCATGTGCGTGGATGCTTTGAATTGTACATGCGCAGAATGTGTACAATCATTCTGTTGACGACCTCTGTCCGGCCATCTGTTTGGGGATGGAAAGCTGTGGACTTGGTGAGCTTGGTATCCAACATCGACCAGAGGCTGGACCAAAATGTGCTGAGGAACCTGCTATCTCGATCTGATATGATAGACCGTGGGATCCCAAAGTGCACCCACACTCGTTCAAAGAAGAGTTTAGCAGTGGCTTCTGCTGTGATATTCTTCTTACAGGCCGCCATGATGGCCATCTTCGAGAACCTGTCAACGACCACGAAAACACAGTCATTTCCATTCTTAGTAGAAGGCAGGCCCGACATGTAATCCATGGAGATGGATTCCCACGGTCGACTAGGGGTAGGTAGTGGAGTATATAGGCCTTGCTTCTTGATGGTCGGTTTGGCAATGGCACAAGCAGTGCAGGATCTGATGTGCTTTTCGACATCCTTTCGAAGGTTCGGCCAATAGAAATACTTCTGTAGTATTGCTACTGTTTTCTCGACCCCGAAATGCCCAGCGACTCGACTGTAGTGTGCTTCCCATATCATCTTGGCACGCTCGCTTGAAGGAACACAAAGGTGTCCCAGGTGACATAAAAGTGCATCTTGGAGGTGAAAATTTGAAACTTGCGTGCCCCCCAAGAGTGCCTTGTAAGTGTGGCCGAATTCTGGGTCACTCTCATAGAGAAGCGGCCAATCAGAAGTCTCGTGCCCACAAGAGTTGAGCACGGTGGTGAGCGCCACGATCGGTGGTCGGCCGAGGCAGTCTGCAACATTATTGGTGCTACCCTTCTTGTACTTGATGTTCAAATGAAACTGTTGCAGATATGTGGACCACTTCTGATGGCGATCATTCTGTAACTTCCCTTGTGTCTGTATGAACTGCAGGGGCCGGTGGTCTGTGTGGATGATTGTTTCCTTCCCCAAAATGTAATGCTTCCATTGTTGACAAGCTTGCACAATGGAATACATTTCTTTGTCATAAGTGGGATACTTGCGAACTGTGTCAGATAATGTCTCACTGTGAAATGCCACTGGATGTCCCTGTTGAGTAAGAACTGCCCCAATAGCATAGTCAGAGGCATCTGTCTCGATCTCAAATGGCTGTTGCAAGTCTGGTAAAGTGAGCACTGGGGCAGAACAAAGGCGGTTTTTCAGTTCTGTGAACGCCTTCTGTTGAGGTTCCGACCAAAAAATTTTTGCTCTCGCTCCTCCCTTGGTGACTTGACTCAAGGGCCAAGTGATATGAGAGAATCCGAACACGAACCTCCGATAGAAATTAGCAAGACCCAGAAAGCTGCGAAGCTCTGTTATAGTGGTTGGGGCTGGCCAATCCCGAATGACTTGGATCTTGGCCGGATCCACATGCACCCCCCTTTCATCAATAATGTATCCCAGATATTGAACCTGGGTCATGCCAAAAGTGCACTTCTCCAAATTGGCACACAACTTGTGTTGCCGCAGTGTTTGGAGGACTCGTCGGATGTGGTGAAGGTGCTCTTCCCAAGTCTGGCTGAAGATCAGAATGTCATCCAAGTACACCACTACAAATGAGTTGGTGAATGGCCGCAAGATGTCATCCATCATCCTCATGAAGGTAGCGGGAGCATTCGTCAACCCGAAAGGCATGACCAGCCATTCGAAAAGGCCTTCCTTGGCTTTGAAGGCAGTCTTCCACACATCGGAGGGTTCAATTGGTACCTGGTGATACCCAGACTTCAGGTCAATCTTGCTAAAATATTTTGCACCTTTGAGTTGGTCCAGAAGGTCATAAATCCGTGGGATTGGGTACCTATTCCGGACAGTGATCTTGTTCAGCGCCCGATAGTCAATACAGAGTCTCCACGTCCCATCCTTCTTCTGTACCAACACGATCGGGCTCCCACAGGGCGATGAACTTGGTCTGATGTGACCTTTCTGCAACAGCTCCTGAATCTGGCTCTTGATTTCATCATTCTCCAGAACAGAGCGCCGATAGATCGGTCCATTAGGTAGCGGCGCATCGGGGGTCAGATCAATCGGGTGCTTGACTTGACAGTGCAGAGGAACCCCTGTGGGTGAGGTGAATATGTCCCCGTACTCCTCCACAACCTTATCCATTTGTTGTTGTTGTGCAGAGGAGCCCTGTCTGGAGGTCGTGGCCACAGTCTTCTTCTTGCCCTGGGGGCGGATCATCAGGAAAATGAATTTCCCGGTTTGGGAAATGAGCTTACTGCATTGTTTTGCAGTAACCAAAGAGATAGCGGCAGGAGGTGGTACCTCTGGTATCCTGTACAACTTATTTCCCAAAGTAACAATAACAGCACGAGGCCGAGACTCATACACAGCATGACGCTTCCACAAGTATGGTTGTCCTAATAATACATCCGAAACATCAATAGGAGCAACGTCACATAATACCTCATCCGTGAAGGGCTTGATGCTATAGGGAAGGCGACACTGCCGGCTGACGCGGAGATCTCGTCCTTGGTGAAGCCACCCGATGGTGTATGGATGTGGGTGAGCCGTGGTCGGCAAGCCCAACCGCTTCACGGCGTCTGCTGAAATGAGGTTCTTTTGGCTCCCATTGTCGACAATGAACTGTACCGGGGAGCCCTTTACCCACATCCGGGAGTGGAAGAGACGTTCCTCCTCCTCTGGATCTTCCGGTTCCTCCTTTTGGATCTTTGCAGTGGCAACAGTGGCGTTGGGCTCCGCATCAATAATCTGTTTCCCTTTTTCATTCGCCTTTTCAGGTTCTGATTCAGAGTCGAGCATGCATCTGACTCAGAAGCCCTCATCTCGGCCACTAGCGACTGCTTGGCCCGACACTCACTTGTGTTGTGAGTGGAGCTCTTATGGAACTCACACCACTTTCCCGTGTCCTTCTTTGGCTTTGCGGTGCTTTTCTTTTCTTGTGGCTTCGATGAGTTGTCTTTAGCCGCCATGCCTTGGCTCGGTCCTTTGTTCTGCGGTTTGGAAGCACCTTTCCCTTGCTTTTGATTCGCACATCCAAAGTCTCGCTTCTTCTGCTTGAATTTCTGCTCAATCTTGGCAGCATACCGGTATGCCGTACCAAGCGAGGAGATGTCAAGGAACTCCATTTCCTCCTGAATGTATTTGTGCAGAAAGCTGCGATACTTTAGCACCAGATGTTTCTCCGAATCTTTGATACCCAACTTTGTGCGCAGGGTATGGAACAGATTCGTCAGCTCATGCACATCTTGATCCCTTTGTTGTCGCAGCGTGGTCCATTGTATGTACTTGTCCTCATAGCTCCCTACGGGATAGTACTGTTCCTTGACGGCGTCTCGAAAAGAATTCCAAGTTGGTACAGCCGAGAACAGAGAGGGTTCTGTCTGGTCCTTGTTCTCACAGTAGGTTTCCCACCAGTCCTTAACATGGGGGGTAGCTTTGAGGGGTGCAAAAATAATCTTCTCCCGGTCTGAAAAGTCATGAACAGAGAAATATCCTTCTAATAGATTCAACCATCTATCTACGGCATCTGCGTCTATTTGACCCTCAAATATGGGAATGTCAAAATTTATTTGTACCTTAAAGGGAGTCGCAACTCCAGAGTGGCTACTGGATGCAGATGCGCCGCCGGTGGGCAGCCGTTGAAGGATCTGAGCAAAGCTATCCATCATCGCGTTCCTTTGTTTTTCGAGGGCCTCCTCGAGCAATATTTTTATAGGATCTCCTGCTCCCTCATCTTTCTTTTCGTCCCCCATGGGCGTCCGTCGAGGTTTGCGAGGCTGATCTTGCAAAGGTTCCACCAGATCAAGCCCTAGCTCCTTATACCCCGGCCTCGTTGGGGACATGCAAAGAAGGATCGAGAAAAAGCAGACCGCTCTGATACCACTGATCCGGATTTATGCAGGAACGCAACAGAATAAACATATAAACATAAATACAGAGATGCAGCGGAAATAACACTTCATTTCATTAATATCAACGAACTTAATTTTGCTTACAGACAGAATGGAAATAAAACTAGCTAGGGCGCTGGTAGCTATCTCTGAGAAGAGATGTGGCGGCTACAGGCCTCTGAACTGTGTTACAATGAGGCTCGAGGGCCTATTTATCATTTAGAAACAATGAGAAATCCTAAACAGCCAAAACCCTAACCCTAGGAGATGAAGCGCCAAAACTATGGGCCCCGCTTGGGTAAATTGGTGTTTCAACTTCCCAGGGGCGTAACTTTGGCATACGATCTCCGTTTGACGCGTACCATACCTCGTTAGAAAGATCTATCCGAGGACTACAAATTTGGAACGAGCAACATCGGTCCATGGATCCATGTTGCTCTCCGTTTTCCCAAAAAACGTCGTTTAGGGCCTCAAAATGGCTCCGGAAGTTTAGGACCCGAAAAACTGCTAAAAATAGTAAACTGTGCCGAAACTAAAAATTTTCAGTTTTGGCACAGTTTACTATTTTTAGCAGTTTTTCGGGTCCTAAACTTAGGATAGTTTGGGGCCCCTAACGGCGTTTTGGGAAAACGAAAGACAGCATGGGTCCATGGGCCAGATGTTGCCCATTTCCAAATTTGTAGTCCTCGAGATAGATCTTTCTAACGAGGTATGGTACGCGATCAAACGGAGATCGTATGCCAAGTTCGCCACAGGAAGTTGAAACACCAATTTAAACGGGCCCATAGTTTTAGCGCTTCATATCCTAGGGTTAGGGATGGGTACATTTAGGATTTCCCACAGTTTCTAAATGATAAATGGGCCCTCGAGCCTCATTGTAACCTGAGTTCGAGAGGCACAACCAGCCGCCACATCTCTTCTCAGAGATAGCTACCAGCGCCCTAGCTAGTTTTATTTCCATTCTGTCTGTAAGCAAAATTCAGTTCGTTGATATTAATGAAATGAAGTGTTATTTCCGCTGTATCTCTGTATTTATGTTTATATGTTTATTCTGTTGCGTTCCTGCATAAATCCGGATCAATAACTCATCATTAACATAAGTGAAAAACAGAGTGGAACCATAACCGGTAGTCATTCATTAATAATCAATCGAAAGAGAGTACAACCAATGTTCTGACGCCGCGGTCTCCTTCGGAAGGGTCCCCAGTCGTTCACGTCTCGCAAAGCTCGCCAAGGAAAGGGAAAACCTCTCTGGAGTCTCTCGAAGATAGTCTCCTTACTTGAGCCGGCCTTAAGGGAAGAAAGAGGGCTCTTACAGCACAAAGGCTCTTGGGAATTTGGAGATTCAAAGCTTAGGCACTTCAAGACTAGCTTGCAATGGAAATAGGCAAGCTCTTATAGATGGGGAAGGAGGGAGTTTGGATCCCTATTATTGTGGGATTGGCCCTATCATCAAGGAAGGTTCCATGAGAGGTGGCAAACCACTTCCCTTCCATGGAACTCCCGCAGCCAAACCTCCCAACTCAAGATAGGCAATGGTTTCTGAGTTTGTTGAAACACAACTTCCGCCATATTTATTTAAAAAACACTCCTTAAATTCGCTGGCGCGACTGCTGCTCTGGGACAGAGCGCCAGTTGGCGCGGCCTCTTTGTAGGATTTTCCCCATTGGCGCAAGTGATAAACTGTCTGCCCGCGCCAATGCAAAAGGAGATGTTCTCATGGTTTTTTGCAAGGAGATGTCTTTAAGGCAATTGAAGCTCATGTTTAGAGGAATGCATTGATGATGATTTCAAGGCATGACAATGTTCACAGGTCACAAAATGGGTCTTCCATTGTGCGGGACGGGGAATGGTAGGGACGGTGACAAATTACTGTGTAACAGATGCCCCCTAAAGTATGAGGCCCGAGAGAGAGAGAGAGGGGTGAAATGCTTTACGAACATGTTAATGACATGATCGGAAACCACACGTAGAAAAATGTTGATATCTCAGAAGTACATGATGTATATGTGGTATGGGCGCGACCATCCAGAAGCAGTACACTATAATCACGAATCAGGGGTATAGCGCGACCATCCAACGAGATCAAATAAATGAACTCGAGGTATGGTCGTGACCATCCCGATGGGTAGATCATGTACATAATGATAATAATCTGATCGCGGCTTTGGATTACAATAGACACAATCCAGGGTCTTGCGCTCCATCTCGACCCGAACAAAGTACAAGTTCAAGCATGCGAATATGTGAGCTGAAGTCGAACATGCAAGAACATCGTCTGATTACCAGCCAATGATGAGAGTTGTTAACAGACGCGAGAGGAACCACCAATAATGACAATGGCCCTCAAGGTACTACAGGTACAATCTACGGCGTGTGAATCAATGAGCTGGCGTCGAACACCCGTAGAATCACTCGATCGGAGGTCAATGATGAAAACCCCACGTCGAATGCGACGAACCTGCCATTGAGGCATGCAGGCTCCAAGGTACCATAAAAGAGTCTCTAGATCAACTTCCTGGATAATGAGCTGAAGTCGACAGGAAGTGACCTTGATCGAAGGTGGGCCATAATGTTTCCCACATCATCGACACGAGACAGAGGAACATGATGTTTTTTGTTGTGAATCAGGATCGTATGAGAATCAGAGGAAGGTTGATATTTGCAGAGGCCAACTTCTCTTGAACATATAAACGGCACGACAGTGGACTTGGCAGTATTTGACATCAACAGATCAGAGGTCATGGTGACAAGGCAATGAGCAGAGGAGAGGTCAAAAGGGATTATCCAAACCCACGGAGGCAAAGTGAAGAAACGAGATGAGATGTCCCCAACCCGACACGAATGCAGACAAGTGCCATGTTCAAGAGCGACATACTGCCGACACGACAATGATTTTGGTTCCATTTTCCCCGCCATGCTTGGCGAGTACCTCTTTATTTTTACACAAGCTTGAAGAGGATACCATATGCTTGTCACATAAATCCGTCCTTCGGACGAATCCATCCTAGTACATTTAACGAGCCCTAGGAAGGAGGAACTCGGAGAACGTCATTTTGACTGAATCCAATGTCATCAGGGTTTAACGAGTCTGAAAAAGGAAGAACTCGGCGTCTTTTCATATTTAGAGAGTTTGAAAAGACAGCAAAAAGTAAACTCTAGTGGTCCCTTTTCGTAGATAGTTCCCCGGACCCCAAAAGGTAGAAAACAATACCCGAGAAAACCTCCTAGTCGCGATAGGCTAGGGTATTCCTTTTTCGAAATCAATCTATCCCAGCTCGAAAAAGGGGTAAACGTATACTGGGTAGATGTCGATTCGTGTTCATTTTAACGAGATCGAAACGACAAGGGCCTCGACAATCTTTTCATGTTTATAGAGTCGGGTAAAGAGCCGGGAAGCAGACCATTGCTAGAGGAACGGCAGGCAGAAGGTAGCAACTGTCTTAATGGTGAACCGGCTTCGTAACAAATAAAGGTCACAGAGGCCACAAAAGATGACTCATCACAAATTTCTCTCAGAACTGGTAAAACAACCAAGTGAAGGCATATAATCAACCAAGTAGATGGTGACGATGGAGTGAGAAATCCAAGGCTCATCTGGCAAAGACAGGCTGATAAGATGGCAATCACAAGAGGTAAAATGGGAAAGGTTTCATTTTTACACAAGCTTGAAATCAGAAAACTCTGCTTGAAGTTGGTTTCATTTTTACACAAGCTTAAAACAAAGATAAACTATGCTTGAAACCGGTTTCATTTTTACACAAGCTTGAAACGGAAACAAACTATGCTTGAAATGTTTAAGCATGCCCCCAGCATGGTGACTCAATTCGAGGTACATGCCCCCCAAGCTTCAGTCCATATGAAAGGCAGATGGAGTGAAGGTTCAAGTTACGAGATCAAGAGAAAGACTCGACTGGGCTTTTACGAGATCTAAACAAAGACTCGAATTGAACAGGAACGTGTTTCATTTTTTTAACGAGGTTGACACATTACAAGAACTATCCTCAGACACCCTTGTTTCATTTTTTAAGGAGCTTGACACAAGACAAGGAACTCTGCTCTGACAACCTTGTATCATTTTTTAAGGAGCTTGACACAAGAAAATAACCATGCTCCGACAACCTTGTTTCATTTTTTAAGGAGCTTGACACAAGGAAGAAACCGTGCTCTAACTGACTTACATCAAAATGAACAAGAAGGCGGTGTTTCCAAGAGTTCCACTTCCGGTGGATGGAAAACATCCTGGAATTCAGGACCCAATGCCCCCAGCACATTATGTACAATGGCATCATCACTGAGCACAGGCACGGGGTAGGTAGCCACATAGTTGACCTGCGGTGGGGCAGATACAACGGGTGGATAAAAACCTGGAGGGGGTGATGGTGGACCAGTTGCCACATTAGGACCAAAGAACGAGAGCTGGTCAATGGTCACGATCCATCCTTCATGCGGAAAATAGGCGACACGAAAAAGGGAGGAGACAAGCGCTCCCATGGCATACGTATAATCGCGCCCCAGGAGCAGATTGAAATCCTAGGGTCCTGGAACGACCATCACGTCCATATGGACGGTTTTACCTCCCAAAGTAACTGGTAACCTTGGAAGGATCCCCAATGGTTGACTCGTCCTTCTGTTAAAAGTCAACAGATTTTGCGTAACAGGCGCAAGCGGCAGCGAACCAAAAGCTTGCCAGGTAGTTGAGGATAGAATACTAACAGAGGCACCTTCGTCTATAATGGTGCTGGGTACAACTAGACCAAGAGCCTATACTGTGATCTCGAAAGGAACGTAAGATGGAAGGCAGAATCCTGCAAATCGACTCCAATCAAAGGAGGCGACCAGACTACTCGGAGGGGATACCATCGAACCAAGAAGGTCTTCCCCTGGTGTTACGGAAGAAGGAGCATCCTCCATAACCTCCATCTCGAAGGCGGGAGGGATATCCTCCGAAGCCTCCATCATGGGAGGCGGAGGAGCAGCTTCTTGAAGTACAGGGACAAGAGAATCTTTCTCCAAGTCTGAAGAATCTGAAGAAATCAGAAGGACATGGGGGGTGTGAGATCCACTGTTGACAGAAAAGACCTGGTGCACCGCGGACGCGGCCAGTTCAACCGATCCTATGACCAATGGTTGGTCAGGGATGGATTCGTGAATTTGAATTTCTGGGGGAGTGGGATCGACCAAGGATGACTCTTGACCAATCGTAGGATCAGCTGGCAGAGGACTCAAAGAAAGTCGATTATAACCAGGTGGAAGACGTGGTGTAGAACCGGTTGGGTTGTCCAAAACTCGCTTGGCTTCATCCATATAAGGACAAACGTGAATGGCATGATGCCCTTCACACAACTTACAGGAATTGGTGATCTTACCCTGCTTCTTAAGAGCCTTATCAGTACCAGTTGAAGACGTGCCCCAAACCTGGCTCCCGGAAGTCAAAGGCAACGGCGGACGGCCGTCGGACCATGCTTCGAGCACCTTGGGGATGTCAGGGCAGTCTCGAAGAAGATGGTCTCCCGTGCACAACAGGCAAGGGAACTTGACTTTCCGTGGGGGGTTGGAAGGTTTATCAAGAGGAGATATTTCAGAAACAGTGGCTGCACTTTTAGCCTCTCGCTTATTAGACTTATTCTTCTTTGTCTTCTTCTTCTTCTTCTTAACCACCTGGTTACTCGAATCCAGACTTTCACCAGGCGAAGTAGAAGAGGAGGACGCAGAAACAGGCGAAGAAGGGGAGAGGTCCACCTTGGAATCAACATGATGTTGTTCAGGTGGAGGAACTGATTGAACAGTAGCGGAGATATTTGGGACCAAAAAGGTTGAAAACAACCAAACAGACAACCCAACAGTTGACCCAGGAAGGGACAACGTCGCCATGTAAGGAGCACCAACATTCCCAAAAGGAGGAAAATGACCAGGATTCCCTTCTGAGGGGATTCCTTGGTTGGTAAACTCTGAAAAAGTTTCCATTAAAACTCAAAACCACACACGGGCTGAAAAAAGAGTCAAGACACACGATCAAACGGTCAACAAGCAATATCTAACAGGGCGTATAATCGTGGGTGATTAATTTTTACCACATTGAAAAATAAGAAACTTCACCGTTTCATGTTTTAAGAGTCGAGAAACGATAAAATATGACTCTATCTCTTTCAGACTTGACACAAGCGTGAAAGGACAAGCGCTTGACGGTCTTTTCAGTTTTAGGGAGTCAGAAAAGACCAAATGACTGCTCAGGAATACTAGGCACAAAGGGTGTTCCAAATAACCGTGAACTGCAATATACACCTTGGTTTTAATAATAAAAAAGAAATCAACCAACGACTTTCCGTACGTGCAGGCAATCTCCCTGAATGTTGTGTTCGGTGTATCACGGGTATAGGGCGGCAGACTCGGCTTCCTGTGGATAAAGGATTGAAAACCTAGAGGGGTCTCCCTTTATATACGCGACGGTACGGGGAGCACAAGTCCGTACTAGCGCTGTCTAAAGCCAAAAGGCGAACGACAGCTGCTAGGTTTAAAGACGCGGGAACACGTCTCTAGCCCAGACCTCTAAATATGTTTCATTAGATTCCAATGTTGCCTTAGTGTAAATTGAGTAGATTTTAAAGTTGACCTTCAATTACGTTTCAGTTTTCAGGCCCTAACGAATGTGTTGTTTCAAAAACAGACAGAGGCAATCCCTACTAGCCCAGCAGGGGTCTAGCAACAATCCCTACTACTCTGTCTGTCCGCAGAGGGGATTTACCTCCTCAGCAATAGGTAAGCTTTTATAGATGGGGAAGGAGGGAGTTGGGATCCCTATTATTGTGGGATTGGCCCTATCATCAAGGAAGGTTCCATGAGAGGTGGCAAACCACTTCCCTTCCATGGAACTCCCACAGCCAAACCTCCCAACTCAAGATAGGCAATGGTTTCTGAGTTTGTTGAA
This sequence comes from Pinus albicaulis, assembly GCA_034641835.2. Classification (NCBI taxonomy): domain Eukaryota; kingdom Viridiplantae; phylum Streptophyta; class Pinopsida; order Pinales; family Pinaceae; genus Pinus; species Pinus albicaulis. The sequence continues at coordinate 1,224,649,762 of CM076578.1, forward strand.
ACACAACTTCGGCCATATTTATTTAAAAAACACTCCTTAAATTCGATGGCGCGACTGCTGCTCTGGGACAGAGCGCCAGTTGGCGCGACCTCTTTGTAGGATTTTCCCCATTGGCGCGAGTGATAAACTGTTTGCCCGCGCCAATGCAAAAGGAGATGTTCTCATGGTTTTTTGCAAGGAGATGTCTTTAGGGCAATTGAAGCTCATGTTTAGAGGAATGCATTGATGATGATTTCAAGGCATGAAAATGTTCACAGGTCACAAAATGGGTCCTCCATTGTGCGGGACGGGGAATGGTAGGGACGGTGACAAATTACTGTATAACAGATGCCCCCTAAAGTATGAGGCCCGAGAGAGAGAGGGGTGAAATTCTTTACGAGAACATGTTCAATTGAAGGCCCGCCGTCGGAAAACCTGCGTAGAAAAATACAACTGATATCTCAAGTACATGACGTATATGTGGTATGGGCGCAGCCATCCGAAACAGAGTACATGATAATCCGGATCCAGGGTATGGGCGCATCCATCCAACGAGGATCAAATAAATAGACTCAGGTATGGTCGCAGCCATCCAATCAGTGAGTCATATACATAATGACAATAATCCAAAATCGCAGCCTGGATTACAATAGACACAATCCAGGGTCTTGCGCTCCATCTCGACCCAAACAAAGTACAAGTTCGAGCATGCGAATATGTGAGTTGAAGTCAAACATGCAAGAACATCAGCCTTTCGATTACCAGCCAATGATGAGAGTCGGGCACGCACGCGAGAGGAACCACCAATAATGACAATGGCCCTCAAGGTACTACAGTATAATCTACTTGCCATGCGAATCACGAGAGCTGCGTCGAACACCCATAGAATCATTCGATCGGAGGCCAATGATGAAAACCTCACGTCGAATGCGACGAACCTGCCATTGAGGCATGCAGGCTCCAAGGTACCATAAGGGAGTCTCTAGATCAACTTCCCGGATAATGGGCTGAATTCGACAGGAAGTGACCTTGATCGAAGGTGGGCCATAGTGTTTCCCACATCATCGACACAAGACAGAGGAACATGATGTTTTTTTGTGAATCAGGATCAAACGAGAATCAGAGGGAGGTTGATATTTTGCAGAGGTCAACTTCTCTTGAACATATAACGACACAATAGTGGATTTGGCAGTATTTGACATCAATGGATCAGAGGTCATGGTGACGAGACAAATAGAATATGAGAGGTCAAAAGGGATCACCCAAACCCATGGAGGCAAGTGAAAAACGAGATGAGATGTCCCCAACTCGACACGGATGCAAACAAGTGCCATGTTCAAGAGCGACATACTGCCGACGACAATGATTACGGTTCCATTTTTCCCCACCATGCTTGGTGAGTACCTCTTTATTTTTACACAAGCTTGAAGAGGATACCATATGCTTGTCACATAAATCCGCCCTTCGGGCGAATCCATCCTAGTGCATTTAACGAGTCCTAGGAAGGAGAAACTCGGAGAACGTCATTTCGACTGGATCCGATGTCATCAGGGTTTAACGAGTCTAACAAAGGGAGAACTCGACGTCTTTTCATGTTTAGAGAGTTTGAAAGATAGTAGAAAAGTAAACTCCACAGGTCCCTTTCCGTAAATAGTTCCTCAGATCCAAAAAGGTAGAAAACAATATCCAAGAAAACCTCCTAGTCGCGATAGGCAAGGGTATTCCTTTTTCGTAATCAATCTATCCCAGCCCGAAAAAGGGGTAAACGTATACTAGGTAGGTGTCGTTTCGCAGCCACTTTAACGAGATCGAAATGACAAGGGCCTCGGCAATATTTTCATGTTTAGAGAGTCAGAAAAGAGCTGAAAGTTGACTCCTCCTGGAGGAACGAGTGGTATAAAGGGTAGCTACTGGTTCCAATGATGGTGGAACTTCTTAGAACAAGTAAAGGTTAAGAGGCTGGCTAACAAGACCACTCATCGCAGCGGTTCCTCAGGAATGGGTGAAACAACCAAGTGAAGGCATATGATCGGCCAAGCAGATAGTGACGATGGAATGAGAAACCAAGGCTCATCCCTGAAAAGATAGGGTCGATAAAGTGGAAATCACAAGAGGTAAAATGGTTTCATTTTTACACAAGCTTGAAATTAGAAAACTCTGATTTAAGTTGGTTTCATTTTTACACAAGCTTGAAATAAAGATAAACTATGCTTGAAACCGGTTTCATTTTTACACAAGCTTGAACGAAAAAAAACTTTGCTTGAAAAAGTAAGCATGCCCCCAGTATGGTCACTCAATTCGAGATATATTCCCCCCAAGCTTCAATCCATATGAAAGGAATATGGAGTGAAGGTTCAAGTTACGAGATCAAGATAAAGACTCGACTGGGATTTTACGAGATCTTATCAAAGACCTGAATTGAACGGGAACGTGTTTCATTGTTTTAACGAGGTTGACACATTAAAAGAACTATCCTCAGACACCCTTGTTTCATTTTTTAAGGAGCTTGACACAAGACAAGGAACTCTGCTCCGACAACCTTGTTTCATTTTTTAAGGAGCTTGACACAAGAAAATAACCATGCTCCGACGACCTTGTTTCATTTTTTAAGGAGCTTGACACAGGGAAGAAACCGTGCTCTAACCGACTTACATCAAAATGAACAAGAAGGCGGTGTTTCCAAGAGTTCCACTTCCGGTGGAAGGAAAACATCCTGGAAGTCAGGACCCAATGCCCCCAGCACATTATGTACAATGGCATCATCATTGAGCACAGGCACGGGGTAGGTAGCCACATAGTTGAACTGTGGTGGGGCAGATACAACGGGTGGATAAAAACCCGGAGGGGGTGATGGTGGACCAGTTGCCACATTAGGACCAAAGAACGAGAGCTGGTCAATGGTCACGATTCGTCCTTCATAAGGAAAACAGGCGACACGAAAAAGGGAGGAGACGAGCGCTCCCATGGCATAGGTATAATCGCGCCCCAGGAGCAGATTTAAATCCAAGGGGCTTGGAACGACCATCACGTCCCTATGGACGGTTTTACCTCCCAAAGTAACTGGTAACCTTGGAAGGATCCCCAACGGTTGACTCGTCCTTCTGTTAAAATTCAACAGATTCTGCGTAACAGGCGCAAGCAGCGACGAACCGAAAGCTTGCCAAGTAGTTGAGGATAGAATACTAACAGAGGCACCTTCGTCTATAATGGTGCTGGGTACAACCAGACCAAGAGCCTGTACTGTGATCTTGAAAGGCACGTAAGACGGAAGGCGGAATCCTGCAAATCGACTCCAATCAAAGGAGGCGACCAGACTACTCGGAGGGGATACCATCGAACCGAGAAGGTCTTCCCCTGGTGTTACGGAAGAAGGAGCATCCTCCATAACCTCCATCTCGAAGGCGGGAGGGATATCCTCCGGAGCCTCCATCATGGGAGGCGGAGGAGCAGCTTCTTGAAGTACAGGGACAGGAGAGTCTTTCTCCAAGTCTGAAGAATCTGAAGAAATCAGAAGGACATGGGGGGTGTGAGGTCCACTCTCGACAGAAAAGACCTGGTGCACCGCGGACGGGGCCAGTTCAACCGATCCTACGACCAATGGTTGGTCAGGGACGGATTCGTGAATTTGAATTTCTAGGGGAGTGGGATCGACCAAGGATGACTCTTGACCAATCGTAGGATCAGCTGGCGGAGGACTCAAAGAAAGACGATTATAACCAGGTGGAAGGCGTGGTGTAGAACCGGCTGGGTTGTCCAAGACTTGCTTGGCTTCATCCATATAAGGACAAAGGTGAATGGCATGGTGCCCTTCACACAACTTACAGGGATTGGTGATCTTACCCTGCTTCTTAAGAGCCTTATCAGTACCAGTTGAAGACGTGCCCCCAACCTGGCTCCCGGAGGTCAAAGGCAACGGTGGACGGCCGTCGGACCATGCTTCGAGCACCTTGGGGATACCAGGGCAGTCTCGAAGAAGATGGTCTCCCGTGCATAACAGGCAAGGGAACTTGACTTTCCGTGGAGGGTTGGAAGGTTTATCAAGAGGAGATATCTCAGAAACAGTGGCTGCACTTTTAGCCTCTCGCTTATCAGACTTCTTCTTCTTTGTCTTCTTCTTCTTCTTCTTAACCACCTGGTTACTCGAATCCAGGCTTTCACTAGGCGAAGTAGAAGAGGAGGACGCAGAAACAGGCGAAGAAGGGGAGAGGTCCACCTTAGAATCAACATGATGTTGTTCAGCCGGAGGAACTGATTGAACAGTAGTGGAGACATTCGGGACTACAGAGGTTGAGAACAACCAAACAGGCAACCCAACAGTTAACCCAGGAAGGGACAACGTCGCCATGTAAGGAGCACCAACATTCCCAAAAGGAGAAAAATGACCAGGATTCCCTTCTGAGGGGATTCCTTGGTTGGTAAACTCTGAAAAAGTTGCCATCAAAACTCAAAACCACACACGAGCTGAAAAAGAGTTAAGACACACGATCAAACGGTCAACAAGCAATATCTAAGCGGGCGTGTAATCGTGGGTGATTAATTTTACCACATTGAAAAGTAAGAAACTCTATCGTTTCATATTTTAAGAGTCGAGAAACAATAGAAAGATGACTCTATCTCTTTCAGATTTGATACAAGCATGAAAGGACAAGCGCTCGACGGTCTTTTCAAGTTTAGGGAGTCAGAAAAGACCAAATGACTGCTCAGGAAAAACTAGGCACAAAGGGTGTACCAAATATCCGTGAATTGCAATATACACCTTGGTTTCAAAAATGAAACAGAAATCGACCAAGGACTTTCCGTACGTGCAGGTAGTCTCCCCGAATGCTGTGTTCGGTGTATCACGGGTATAGGGCGGCGGACTCGGCTTCCTGTGGATAAAGGATTGAAAACCTAGAGGGGTCTCCCTTTATATACGCGATGGTACGGGGAGCACAAGTCCGTGCTAGCGCTGTCTAAAGCCAAAAGGCGAACGACAGCTGCTAGGTTTAAAGACGCCGGAACACGTCTCTAGCCTAGACCTCTAAATATGTTTCGTTAGATTCCAATGCTGCCTTAGTGTAAATTGAGTAGATTTTAAAGTTGATCTTCAATTACGTTTCAGTTTTCAGGCCCTAACGAATGTGTTGTTTCAAAAACTCTTAAATGCAAAGCTACATGCCACAGTAGACCATTTCGTTCGATGAAAACTAGCTACAGAAGAGTTGAGAGTTTTACACAAACAAAATGATCAGAAGACAAACAATGAGATCTCTAATGCAACTAATGAAATCGAAAATTTTTCATTCCAATCACTAATTACTAGTAAAATCGAAAAATTTCAATTTGCACTAATCAACCAAAAGCAAAAGAGATTTTTTTTTTGTAATTTTCAATGTTTGATAGCTAAATGCACTAAACAATCTGAAAATAAAAGAGAAGCAACTTGAGAAATGATATTGAGAGAGCAAAGCAAACAAATTTCACTCAATGACACAAGCAATCAGATCTCAAATCGACCAAAGTTTCTCAAAACCAAGAAAAAGACTCAAAGGCTCCAATGGACCGTGTGATCTAGGCCCAAAGCAAGACTAAACGAAATTTGAATGAAGAAACGAGCAATCACCCAAAAATCACGACAAAGCAGTGAACAACCACTAAAAGAATGCGGAGGATCAATCAGAGAGTTGACTGGATAAACGAAACACCAAAACTCCCAAGGAGGGCTCGATACACAAAGCCACTAGATGCCCTAGGGCTTAAAACGTGAAATCGATAGATAAAAGCAAACAACCAAAGGACAAAGGCAAATTCCCAGTCAAACAGGACCTCAACACACTCAAGTAGTCGAAAAATCAAGAAGAAAAACACTGACCAGACCTAGAGAGCTCAAAACTAAGCAAACTCAAATACCCTACAGGAGTGGCGCGACTGTAAGGCTGCAACTGGCGCCAGCAAGCAATTGGCGCGGGCTATACAAAAGCAACATGCGCCAATTGGCGCGACTGTCGGGCTAAAAAGCGCGCCAGTCGAGTTTCTCAGCCAAAAACAAAAAAGAACTACTCCAGAAGCAGATCAATGTAAACTAAGCAAACCAAGAAGCAAAAAACAGCAAAAGAACCCAGCCCAGAAGGCTAACCAAGCAAGGAAAATCATAAAACAATCAAAACGAGACAATCTAAACGAGACAGTGAAAACTAGATGAATCCCCAGTGGAATCGCCAAATTGTTGAGGAGGTAAATCCCCTCTGCGGACAGAGGCGATCCCTACTAGCCCAGCAGGGGTCTAGCAACAATCATCAAATGCTACAGCGCAAGTTCCTAATTGCGAATAAATAAGCCAATGATGGAGGCCTACCTGGAGTCCAGTGCTATTATTCGTAGAAGAGACAGCGTTCCCGTTCCTCAGCCTCGGCAGATCACGATCCCCATGATCTCCGTGAATGGACACCTGCACATGCAAAGAACAACACGAATACAAGCATAAAATCCAGAATACGCAACTATATATCAGTCAGAAAGGATATAACTCATATTAACATAAGTGAAAACAGAGTGGAACCATAACCGGTAGTCATTCATTAATAAACAATCGAAAGAGAGTACAACCAATGTTCTGACGCCGCGGTCTCCTTCGGAAGGGTTCCCAGTTGTTCATGTCTCGCAAAGCTCGCCAGGGAAAGGGCAAACCTCTCTAGAGTCTCTCGACGATAGTCTCCTTACTTGAGTCGGCCTTAAGGGAAGAAAGAGGGCTCTTACAGCACAAAGGCTCTTGGGAATTTGGAGATTCAAAGCTTAGGCACTTCAAGACTAGCTTGCAATGGGTTTCAAGCATAGTTTATCTTTGTTTCAAGCTTGTGTAAAAATAAAACCAACTTCAAGCAGAGTTTTCTGATTTCAAGCTTGTGTAAAAATGAAACCTTCCCATTTTACCTCTTGTGATTGCCATCTTATCAGCCTATCTTTGCCAGATGAGCCTTGGTTTTCTCACTCCATCGTCACTATCTGCTTGGCCGATCATATGCCTTCACTTGGTTGTTTTACCCGTTCCTTAGGAACTGCTGCGATGAGTGGTATTGTTAGCCAGCCTCTTGACCTTTATTTGTTCTGAGAAGTTCCACCATTACCGGAACCAGTTGCTACCCTTTATACCACTCATTCCTCCAGGAGGAGTCACCTTTCAGCTCTTTTCTGACTCTCTAAACATGAAAAGATTTTCGAGACCCTTGTCGTTTCGATCTCGTTAAAATGGACACGAATCGACATCTACCCAGTATACGTTTACCCCTTTTTCGGGCTGGGATAGATTGATTACGAAAAAGGAATACCCTAGCCTATCGCGACTAGGAGGTTTTCTTAGGTATTGTTTTCTACCTTTTCGGGTCCGGGGAACTATCTACGAAAAGGGACCACTGGAGTTTACTTTTTGCTGTCTTTTCAAACTCTCTAAATATGAAAAGACGTTGATTTCTTCCTTTGTCAGACTCGTTAAACCCTGATGACATTGGATTCAGTCAAAATGACGTTCTCCGAGTTCCTCCTTCCTAGGGCTCGTTAAATGTACTAGGATGGATTCGTCCGAAGGATGGATTTATGTGACAAGCATATGGTATCCTCTTCAAGCTTGTGTAAAAATAAAGAGGTACTCGCCAAGCATGGCGGGGAAAATGGAACCAAAATCATTGTCGTCGGCAGTATGTCGCTCTTGAACATGGCACTTGTCTGCATTCATGTCGGGTTGGGGACATCTCATCTCGTTTTTTCACTTGCCTCCGTGGGTTTGGATAATCCTTTTTGACCTCTCCTCTGCTCTTCGCCTCGTCACCGTGACCTCTGATCTTTTGATATCAAATACTGCCAAATCCACTGTCGTGTCGCCAATATGTTCAAGAGAAGTTGACCTCTGCAAATATCAACCTCCCTCTGATTCTCGTTTGATCCTGATTCACAAAAAACATCATGTTCCTCTGTCTCATGTCGATGATGTGGGAAACATTATGGCCCACCTTCGATCAGGGTCACTTCCTGTCGACTTCAGCTCATTATCCAGGAAGTTGATCTAGAGACTCCTTTGTGGTACCTTGGAGCCTGCATGCCTCAATGGCAGGTTCGTCGCATTCAACGTGGGGTTTTCATCATTGGCCTCCGATCGAATGATTCTACGGGTGTTCGACACCAGCTCATTGATTCGCACGCCGTAGATTGTACCTGTAGTACCTTGAGGGCCATTGTCATTATTGGTGGTTCCTCTCGCGTCTGTTAACAACTCTAATCATTGGCTAGTAATCAGGCGATGTTCTTGCATGTTCGACTTCAGCTCACATATTCGCATGCTTGAACTTGTACTTTGTTTGGGTGGAGATGGAGCACAAGACCCTGGATTGTGTCTGTTGTAATCCAGGCTGCGATTGTGGATTATTATCATTATGTACATGACTCACTGATTGGATGGCTGCGACCATACCTGAGTCTATTTATTTGATCCTCGCTGGATGGTTGCGCCCATACCCTGGATCCGGATTATAGTGTACTCTGTTTCGGATGGCTGCGCCCATACCACATATACATCATGTACTTGAGATATTAGTTGTATTTTTCTACACATGTTTTTCCGACGGCGGGGCTTCAGTTGAACATGTTCTCGTAAAGCATTTCACCCCTCTCTCTCTCGGGCCTCATACTTTAGGGGGCATCTGTTACACAGTAATTTGTCACCGTCCCTACCATTCCCCGTCCCGCACAATGCAGGACCCATTTTGTGACCTGTGAACATTTTCATGCCTTGAAATCATCATCAATGCATTCCTCTAAACATGAGCTTCAATTGCCCTAAAGACATCTCCTTGCAAAAAACCATGAAAACATCTCCTTTTGCATTGGTGCGGGCAGACAGTTTATCACTCGCGCCAATGGGGAAAATCCTACAAAGAGGCTGCGCCAACTAGCGCTCCTTCCCAAAGCAGCAGTCGCGCCAGCCAATTTAAGGAGTGTTTTTTAAATAAATATGGCGGAAGTTGTGTTTCAACAAACTCAGAAACAATTGCCTATCTTGAGTTGGGAGGTTTGGCTGCGGGAGTTCCATGGAAGGGAAGTGGTTTGCCACCTCTCATGGAACCTTCCTTGATGATAGGGCCAATCCCACAATAATAGGGATCCCAACTCCCTCCTTCCCCTTCTATAAAAGCTTGCCTATTGCCATTGCAAGCTAGTCTTGAAGTGCCTAAGCTTTGAATCTCCAAATTCCCAAGAGCCTTTGTACTGTAAGAGCCCTCTTTCTTCCCTTAAGGCCGGCTCAAGTAAGGAGACTATCTTCGAGAGACTCCAGAGAGGTTTGCCCTTTCCCTGGCAAGCTTTGCGAGACGTGAATGACTGGGGACCCTTCCGAAGGAGACCGCGGCGTGAGAACATTGGATGTACTCTCTTTCGATTGTTATTTAATGAATGATTACAGTTATGGTTCCACTCTGTTTTCACTTATGTTAATATGAGTTATATCCTTTCTGACTGATATATAGTCGCGTATTCTAGATTTTATGCTTGTATTCATGTTGTTTCTTGCATGTGCAGGTGTCCATCCGCGGAGATCGTGGGGGGATCGTGATCTGCCGAGGCTGAGGAACGGGAACGCTCTCTTCTACGGATCATAGCATTGGATTCCAGGTAGGCCTCCATCTTTGGCTTATTTATTCGCAATTAGGAACTTGCGCTGTAACATTTGATGATTGTTGCTAGACCCCTGCTGGGCTAGTAGGGATCGCCTCTGTCCGCAGAGGGGATTTACCTCCTCAACAATGATGACTTATAACTTTTGAGTAATATCTACACTTGTGAAATTGTAATTTTATTTTATTTTTACTGGTATGAATTTTATTATTTATTTAATTTCTAATATGTCTTCTCAAATCAAATCTTAGATAAGGTATGGTATTCCCTCACTATTTATAAATCAAATTTCTAGATTTTGTACACCCAATATGTCTTCTCAATTCAATTTGTAGATAAGGTATGGCCTTCTCTCATTTATTTCTAAATCAAATATCTAGATTTTGTACACCCAATATGTCTTATCAATTCAATTTGTAGATAAGGTATGGACTTCTCTCATTTATTTCTAAATCAAAAATCTAGATTTTGTACACCCAATATTTCTTCTCAAATCTACATTTTGGTCTTCTCCAATTTATTTTTGAATAAAATATCTATATATGGAAAGAAAGTCAAGGTTAATAAATTAGAAGGATGACGGGTTAGTCATGAAATTAATGGTAAGTAGTTGAGGTGGATGAGAGGAAGAGATATAAATGGGAAGGAGGATGAGAGGAGAGGGAGGGATATCCTTGGGCTTTGTTTGGTATTGGAGGGTGTTGATTCCAACTAGGAGACACTACAATTGGTTTGACTTGGGCTCGGAGGGATAGGGATCCTGTGGAGGTTCCCCGGGCTAGGAAATCAGTCCTAGTTGGCTGGGAGGTAAATCCAGTTGGGTAACGCAGCAGGAGCATCTTAACATAAATCAACGGGCATCTCAACCAAGCTACTGATACAAGTATTATTCGATTATTGATTACTCATATAAATTATAGAAAATGAAATTTCTTACTTAGATATGTTGCAAATGGATTTTAATTGTATGTTATAATCAAATAAATGTTGGCCTATAAATCTGCTATTTTCCTTATTATCGTGATTAAGTTAAATGAATATAGTTCTAGTTGTATGACCCTAGGTTAGGTCTTCATAGGCATGTTGACTATACAAAGGCTCATGTGGTTTCCATGTCATCCAATAAGAGGATGCCATGTGGCAGCCTCAAATGGACTATGGAGGTCAGTGAAAAACCTACCGCGAAAGTTTGAACCCTCGCCCTTGTCAAAACTAAACCATTGAACTATCGTTGGGCCAATGAGCAATTTTTGTAAATGAACTACATACCCTATTTAAACTTTAAGTAGGATCTATTGTTTAAAATTGGTGTCGATATGGATCTAACGTGCAACCTTTGTCCCATAGCCAAACGACTTAACTAGCGCGTCAACTACTTAATGTGTATGGCCAATTGGTGATGTTATTTTTAAACTTTATGTATTATCCAAGGGTTAAAAGTGGACAATCAACAGGTTTGATCCTGCAACCTCTGCGTTGGTAATACAACAGATTAACCACTGTGCCACCTAGTTTCTTTGTATGGTGGGATACAAATCAATTATTTGAATTGTAAATATTTCCATAGCCCGTAAAATCACCAATAGTCCACAATTTTGACCTTGTATCATGTCCGACATAAACACAATGTTTTCACCATTTCACTAGTGCACGGTGTGGTGAAAGGATTCGACAAATTATTTGTAAGTGTTAATTTGATGTTTAAATTGAAAAAGGAGATTTTTTGAGGCCATTTCTTGACAACTCGAGTGTGGGGAGTGATTTTTGGGAATTCCACAACCTATGTAGCATATTTTAAGACAATTATGTCTACATGTTGGAGACCAAATTGATCTATAACATTTTTTCATCTCATAATGGATCAATTCCTCATTGAAAATGGACCTAGAGACATAGCCCAAGATGGGTGAACTTCGTTATCAACCTCTTTATCTTGTATATGTTATTCTCTATTATTCATGTCTTCAATTTATCCTTTCAATTTTTCATTAATATTTAAAATTTAATTTAAGTTAATTCACGCTTATAATTATTTGCAAATCAAGTTAGTAATTTCAAATCAAGTTTGGTATCAAAGCAAGTTTGATGAGATTTGCAAGTGTGAATGCTTACAATATCTATGCTCAAGCATGGAGAAGGATCAATTGAAGTGTACAACCCTGCAATTGGATCAAGGCGTGTAACTAAAAGACAAGAAATGTCATTCTAGTAAAAGGAGGAAATTCTTTTGATTTTGAAGTTGGTTTCCTTGAAGTATTCATGGCAATGAAAGCTATGGTGGAAGGGTTATATCGAGAGTGGGAGAATCCTGAGGAAAGTGGTCCATCTATAGAAGCTAAAGGGGAAAGAGGTGGTTGTGACCCTCCTAAGGCTCCTTTGTCCTCATCATCCTCTTATTCTAGTTTGAGCAGAATTTCTTTTTCAAAGAAGCATTCTAAGAAAACCACCTCTAATTTTCCTTTATGGAAAGTAGATGTTAAGTTTTATTTTTCAATGTAAGATGGTGAAATTAATGCATAAAATGTGGGGAACTAGATCGAAATCTTGAAGTCTATTGCATTATTTAGAATATTGTTGATGACAATGAAAAGATCCAACTAGCCACTCTTTGACTAGGAGGCACACCATTGATCTGATGGGAGATTATAACTCAAGAACATCTCCTTCAAAGATATAAAATTATTTCTTCTTTTTATGATTTTAATACTAAATTAAGGAAAAATCCCATTTAATAGATTATACACAACAAGCATTAATGGATTGGAAAAACTTAAGGCAAACTGAAGGACAGTGTACAAGAATATACTCAGGAGTTTAGAAAAAGGGCACTAACATTGGGGATCCCCTTTATACAGAAGAAAATTTGTTAAAGTACGTTGGAAAGTTACATACTAATCTTGATGAAGTTTTTGTACAAGAAACTCACATTGAGTTAGGTAGAAGGAATGTTAATGATAACTTCTCCACGGAATTCTTTTATTCAAAAGAAGGAAAGAACAAAGGAAAGGATAAATGGAAATTGATAGCCACATTAAAAAAGGAAGATGAGAAACCTATGTGTTACTATTGCAAGAAGGAAGGATATTATGAGGCTAAATGTTTTAAACTACATCCAAAACTTAAGCCAAAATGGTTTCGAAATGGGAAGGGTAAACAAAAGACTATTGCTACATTTCAATAAGATCTTGGATCAAACTCAGGTGACGAAACTAAAAACACAATTATGGGAGTACAAGGTATGTCCTATGTTGCTAGTTCTAGTTCATGTGCTCATTTTTCAAAATAAGAAGTAATACATGTGAAAGGAAACAAAGTGAATTGTTTCATATTAGGTTCATCTCAAAACACACTAATATTGATACAATTATTAATAGTGGATCACAATTTAATCTTATTTCCAAGGAATTAAGAAATTGGGATTGGAAAATAAGCTTCATCTGAAACCATATTCTTTGGGTTGGATATGCAAAAATGTTGAGTTATAGGTGGCTAAGAAATGCAAACTAAGATGTGCAATCACAACCAATTTCATATATGAGGTAGAGTTAAACGTGGTGCCACTTAACATTTGTGAGATTGATTTGGGAAGTCCACATTTATATGACGGGAATGGCGTATTTTACAGAGTGGAGAATAATATAAATATAAACACTATATATGCTTTGGCCAAATTAAAATCCTTTTTGCTGCTACCTGCTATTCCACCTGGATCATTCGAGAAGCCCTCAAAATTGAAAAGCACCCAAATAAATTTAACCGGGAAGATGGATACAAGTAAAATAATTCTTGGAAGCCTCTCATTCAACACCTTAATCTTTGACCCCCATCTCTCTTGGTTTAATCCCCCACCCTCCTCCCCCTTCTCTTATTTGTTATTCTTTATTACCTTGATTTAATATACCTTATTTCCCAGTTTATTATCACCCCCTATCCCTTTTTAAATTAATTATAATTGTTAATTGTAATAAAATTCCCCTTTTTTAATTTAATTTAATTAATCTTATCATATTAATCAACCCCCTTTTTTAGCCTAATCCTATTGATTCTCCATCCTTCATTATTTTATTAATTCATTAATTATTTAGCAATTTGCTAATTAATTATCATAATTTTATTCAACATTTATTAATTTATCTATTTTTTATTCGTTGAATTATTAAGAATCCTCTAATGCATATTAACATCAATGTTTTAACCAATTTTATATCAATTAAGGTAGGATGGCTAGAGTTTTCGTCTATAGGGAGTATCTAGTCATCGTCATCGCCGAGCTTTAGCTCGTTCTTGATTCCCATGGTATCCTCAATAGTGTTAATCTATGTCTTTGGAAAGTATATGGATTGTCTTTATTTGGCACAATTGTGTTCTTGGATAAGAGTCTTCATCTACAAGGACTACCTTGCCACTAATGTTGAATTTTCAATCCAGTCCTAACACCCATGGCAGTCACTGGTTTGAAGATATGTGCCTTTGTCGATTTGATCCCATAAGTGCAACTCTCGGTTGATATATTATTTTTTTCAAATATATGTGTTGCCAATTTTACCTCTCTACGGATCAATGTCATCGTGCCTTTTTTTCACATATATGTTCATAGAAAGGGACAAAGGGGCCACAAAATTTGTTAAATTCAGGGGGCATGTTTCTTATCCATGTGCAATGATGGATGTGGACGTGAGGTCATCGGGTCTAGACCTCTTTATTCCTTTTTTATCTAGTTTAAACACATTATGTTCAACTAGATAATGGTTTCGATAGTTCACAACTAGATCTGGTTTCGTTTTCAATAGGGATACAGATTTGGCTTTCTTGTGCACATCGACAATGATCACAACAGTTTTTCAAAACCCACATCCCCTCGGATCTAACCAAGAGGACCTCATATTTGGAAAATCTCATGATGAGACATCAGAAGAAGGAAAACTTTCATATTTTCATTAAAAAACTGAATGGAAAAATCATTCATTTTTTGGATCCGGGGATGGGATTTTGTGGAAAATATAAAACACACCCTCCGTATCCATATGGGTATACCAACAACACTTCAGGTTCTCGAATATGAAGGCAAAGTGCTACAATATACATGTTAGTTGGAATATTATCGAGTGGGAAAGGACCCAACCATTATTTTGAGTCTAAGAAAGAAGGGGGGGGGGGGGTTCCTCACCCCACAAAAATCCTAATGTAGACACGAGAAACCTTAATGGGTCCATATAATTTAAGGATGTACTAAAAGGGAAGAATCTCGCTCCAAATGAGTAACCTCAATTTTTTCTTGGACCTTACATAGTTGAGCAACAGATAAGATATCGGCTATGGAGGTAACATCCCTAGAGGTAAAATTTGATTTTGTTGATCTGCAAGCCACGACATTAATTTGTTGGTTTAATGGTTTTTGGTTGAAACTATAATAGTTATATGAATGGGTGTACTCTTCATGGACAACAAAGTGTGATATTTATTTGTGTTCAAAAGGATTTTTCATAGTCCATTTTGAGACAAAATAAGAAAGGGACACGGTTCTTAATGGAGGATCATGGTTATGGGGTAGAGACGGGCTCTTTGTAACCCCATGGTTCCTAGGTTTTGATGCAACAAACATGGTGGTAATAATGACACCAATATGGGTAAGGTTTCCAAACTTTCCACTTCCTTTCTAGCATCATCAAGTCTTGGAGGACATCGGAAATATCCTTGGCACATTAAAAAAAATAGCCTTGGACAGAACATCAAAAGACATCTTCACCTTTTCCATATATGTGTTCATATTGGCCTTAGAAAGGGTCTCCTTGATCGCCTTCTTTTAAAATATGAAAAAATTCAGTGGACAAAGGTTCTCAACTATGAGAACACGACTTTCAGATGTTGATATTGTTTCTAAATGGGACATTTGCAGAATTCTTGTCCTCAAACAAAAAAGGCACCAAAAAGGAAAAATAGGTGAGGCCAAAAGCAAATGGGATGGTAGTTTCCAAACAACTTAGAAGACAAAGAAGAAGAGCTTGGGGAAGAACACTTAGCGGTGAAGAGGACAAAACTGGACCAAAATAAAAAACACCCAAAGGGGGGCAGAATCAAAGGAGATCATAGTTACAAATTAGCATAAAAAAGAATTACCCACATAAAAATATTTAGGAGGCATAAAAAGATCACATGTATCTAAAAGCTCGAAATTCGACAAAGAAATTCCCACACATATAAAAGGAAATCCGATGGAAATAATAACAACCACCCCCAATAAAAGAGTATGGCAAAAGGTGGAATGAAAGAAAGGAAAAATGGGGCAATTAGATTATTTTTATCGTACTTAAACCCAAGAAAATTTGATGTATTATTCTTTTTTTATAATTTTTCTTCATAGTGGGAATTAGCTGCAAGGCTGGTCTTGTTTGAATGCCTTTGAGTATCTGCAAAATGTAATTTTGTCCCTGGTTATTAGGTTGAATAAAATTACATTTTTTTCCTCAAAAAAAAAAATAATTTTTCTTCATCATAATGTTTCAAAGCAATTTCTCTCCAATTTCTCAACCTTTTGATTGGTTGTTGATTTTTAACCATTAAATATAACATTCCATTTGACCCATGATATCTAGCATTCCTATTTTCCCTCTGAGCATCTTTATAATCCTTGTTTTCACTCTCTTTAATCATTCTACTTCATCTGGTACTTGAGGATGGGTGGGGTGTCCACCTGAAACTTTGGACATAATACATGCACCACATAGTAAAAATATCCAAAAATAGCTTTAGGAGAAGTATCATCTTATCAATTATGGGATTGAGTTCATTGTGAGGGCTCATCAAATGGGGTGTAATTTGTCTCTTGTGAATATAGGACAAATGAAAAAGGTAGTAAATGCAAGCAAAAAATTTTTACTCATGTTTGTTAAAACTAAGGAATATGATAAATTCAAAGCAATTAAAGGGTGTGATCCTAGAAATGAAATAGTTAATATTATTTCTAACTATGATAAAATGTTTCAATGTTCACAAGAATTACATCATGAGGATTAGTTGCATCCAATCATCAAGGATCCGAGCTTGCAACCTATGGTGAGTGAAATATATCCATTGGTTAATGTTTTTCCTGTTAAGAAGAGCAAGCTTATTGTTGATCCATTCTCATTAGTATCTATGTGTTCATTTTTACTGCTAGTATATTGTGTATGGTTAGTAGTTGATATGGTGAAGACAAATGTTTTTGAAAGAAAGAGAATGATTAATTACATCAGCAATGTTATGAAAATGATCTGGATTTTATGCAGGAATGCAACAAAATACAGAAATAACCATAAACATAGAGATGCAGCGAAAATAAGGCTTCATTTCATTAATATCAAATAACATAAATGCTTACAAACATAATGGAAATAAAATAGCTAGGGTGCTGGTAGCGAATCTCTGAGAAGAGATGTGGCGGCTACAGACCTCTGAACTGTGTTACAATGAGGCTCAAGGGCCTATTTATTATTGAGAAAAAATGGAAAAATTTAAGCATCAAAAAACCTAACTCTAGGAGATGAAGCACTAAAATTGTGGGTCCCGTTTGGGTAAATTGGTGTTTCAACTTCCCGGGGACGTAACTTTGGCATCCGATCTCCATTTGACGTGCTCAATAGCTCATTAGAAATATCTATATGAGGAGTACAACTTTTGATGTGAGCAACATGGGTCCATGGACCCAGACCCATGTTGCTCCCGATTTTCCCAAAAAAACGTCGTTTAGGGCCTCAAAACTGCTCCGAAAGTTCAGGACCCGAAAAACTGCTAAAAATAGTATGTTGTGTTGTAACTTAAAAACTGAATGAACTGATGGTGGGGGTTCAAATGGAATAGATGGGTGGCCACCAATATCCACCTGGATCATTAAGGCCCCAAAACGGCTCCGGGAGTGCAGGACCTGAAAACCTGCTAAAAATAGTAAGTGGTGTTGAATGTGAAAAGTTGCAAGAATTGATGGTGCGGGTCCAAATGGAATAGGTGGGTGGCCATCGATACCTAGATCATTCCTCCCTCCTTAGGAAGCAATGGTCCCCATTGTATTGAGATCATCCCTGAGATGAGGCAAATTCTGTTGAACTGGGTATTAGATTTGTTGAAGATGTCATGGACCTGTGGGCAGACATGTTGGATGCGTTTAGTAAATTTGGTTTCTTTATCGGCCTCAGACAGTACATGTGTGGATTCTGTGTGTGTATTGGCAGGAGGTATGGCAACATCGGGCGGCAGTGCGTTGGGGGTCAGATCAATGGAGTGCTTGTCTTAACAGTGTAGAGGAACCTCTGTGAGTGAGGAGAAAATTTCCTCGTATTCCTCCATGAATTTGTACATCTGCTGCAGCCGTGTAGGGGAGCCCTGTTTCTAGGTTGTGGCCACAATATTCTTCTTTACCTGTGAGTGAATTGTAAGGAAAATAAATTTCCTGGTTTGGGAAACAATCTTACTACGTTGTTTTGCAGTAGTCAAAGAGATGACAGGAGGCAGTACTACCTCTGGTATTCTGTACAAGTTATTTCCCAAAGTAATACTAACAACACGAGGCCTAGAATCATACACAGCATGTCGCCTCCACAAGTATGGTTGGCCCAATAATACATCAGCTACATCAAGAGGAGAAACATCACATAATACCTCATCCGTGAATGGCTTGATGCTGTACGGAAGGCGACACTGTTGGCGGATGCGGATATCTCTCCCAAGGTGAAGCCACCCGATGGTATATGGTTGTGGGTGTGCTATGGTCGGTAGTCCGAGCCGCTTCACGACCTCTGCTGAAATGAGGTTCTTTTGGCTTTCGCTATCGACAAGAAATTTCAGCAGAGAACCCTTCACCCACATCTATGAATGGAAGAGGCGCTCCCCCTCCTCTGGATCCTCCCTTTGGATCTTGGTGGTGGAAATAATGGCACTGGAATCCACATCAATGATCTGCTTCCCTTTGTCATTGCCTTTGTCTCGTTCTGACTCAGGATCAGAAAATGCATCTGATTCGGGTGCCTTTAGTTCGGCCACCAATGATTGTTTGGCCTGACACTCATTTGTGCTATGAGTGGGGCTGTTATGAAATTCACACCACTTCCTTGTGTCCTTATTTGGATTTGTGGTGTTGTTCTGGTTCACGATGTTTTGGCCTTGCCCCTTGTTCTTCGGTTCGGGGGCACCTTTCGGATTTGCAGATCCAAAGTCTCGCTTCTTCTGCTTAAATTTATGCTCAATCTTGGTAGCATAGCGATATGTCGTGCCAAGTGATGTAATGTCGAGGAATTCCATTTCGTCCTGAATGTGTTTGTGCAGACAGCTGCAGTACTTGAGCACCAAATGTCTCTCTGAATCTTTAATACCCAACTTTGTGCGCAGGGTATGGAACAGATTCGTCAGTTTGTGCACATCTTGATCCCTTTGTTGCCACAGCGTGGTCCATTGGATGTATTTGTCCTCATAGCTCCCCACGGGGTAATATTGTTCCTTGATGCCATCTCGGAACGAATTCCAAGTGGGTGTGGCCGAGAATAGAGAGGGTTCCCCTTCATCCTCTTGCTCACAGTAGGTTTCCCACCAGTCTTTGACATGGGGGGCGGCTTTGAGGAGTGCAAAAATAATATTTTCTCGGTCAGAGAAATCATGGACCGAGAAATACCCTTCCAGCAAATTCAACCATCTATCTATGGCGTCTACATCTATTTGGCCTTCAAATACAGGAATGTCAAAGTTTACCTGTACCTTGAAGGGAGTGGTGTCTCTAGAGTGGCTGTTGGATGCAGATGCACCGTAGGTGGGTAGTCGTTGAAGGATCTGAGCAAAGTTATCCATCATCGCGTTCCTTTGTTTCTTGAGGGCTTCCTTGAGAAATATTTTGATAGGATCTCCTGCTCCCTCGTCTTTCTTCTCTTCCACCATGGGAGGTCGTCGAAGTTTGCGAGGCTGATCTTGCAAGGGTTCAACCAGATCGAGCCCTAACTCCACATACCCTGACCGCGTTGGGGACATGCAAAGAAAAACAAAGAAAGAGTAGACCCGCTCTGATACCATTGATCCAGATTTTATGCAGGAACGCAACAGAATACAGAAATAACCATAAACATAGAGATGCAGTAGAAATAAGGCTTCATTTCATTAATATCATATACCAGAAATGCTTACAAACATAATGGAAATAAAATAGCTAGTGTGATGGTAGCGAATCTCTGAGAAGAGATGTGGCAGCTACAGACCTCTAAATTGTGTTACAATGAGGCTTGAGGGCCTATTTATTATTCAGAAACAATGGAAAAATTGAAACGTCAAAAAACCTAACTCTAGGAGATGAAGCGCCAAAACTGTGGGTCTTGTTTGGGTAAATTGGTGTTTCAACTTCCCGGGGACGTAACTTTGGCATCCGATCTCCGTTTGACATGCTCAATAGCTCGTTAGAAAGATCTATCCGAGGAGTACAAATTTCAATGTGAGCAACATTGGTCATGCTCACATCGGTACATGGCCCCATGTTGCTCCCGGTTTTCCCAAAAAACGTCGTTTAGGGCCTCAAAACGGCTCCGGAAGTTCAGGACCTGAAAAACTACTAAAAATAGTAAGTTGTGTTGCAACTTAAAAATTGAATGAACTGATGGTGGGGGTTCAAATGGAATAGGTGGGTGGCCACTAATATCCACTTGGATCATTAAGGCCCTAAAACGGCTCCGGGAGTGCAGGACCTGAAAACCTGCTAAAAATAGTAAGTGTTGCTGAATGTGAAAAGTTGCATGAATTGATGGTGCGGGTCCAAATGGAGAGGTGGGTGGCCACCAATATCCACCTGGATTAGAAAATTTTCATCCTTATTGGATAACTTGTTCTGATGAGTTAAATGTTCGTTATTTGAGCAAGACAAATGGACACGAGATAAGTGAGGAAGTAATACCCTCACTTATTTTTTGAATAAATTAAAAAAAAATTTTTGGTCATCCAAAATATTTCCAATGGGAAGGATTGATCCAAGTGGATATTTACAACCGATAAAAATTGATGGTCTTAAATGCTGATGAAAAGGTATACATGTTGAAGAGCTCATTGAGCGATTTCCCACGATGCTTGAATGATGTAAAAAACATCATATGAGAAAGCTGTGGCCTACTTAATTTTTGGCCAAACAATAAAAAAGATGTGCATGTTCGATATATGGTTGTACAAACACTGACATAGATGTTGACAAGGCAGTATGGACATGATAGGTGGTAGTACAGATGTTGATGTGGCATGTTGACTGGACTATATGGAGTTGACATGGCATTGTCGTGGCACTATTGATGTGGCAAGGTGACATGACATGTTGACTATATAAAGGTTGATGTGGTTGTCATGTGGACCAATCAAAGGATGCCACATGGTAGCCTCAAATGGACTATGGAGGTCAGCAAAAAATCCACCGGGCAGGGTTGAACCCCTGACCTCGTCAAAACTAAACCACCAAATTACCATTGGGCCAATGATCGATTATTATAAACAAATTAGAGCATGCCTTATTTAAAATTTAAGTATGATATATTGTTTAAAATTGTCATCAACAGGGATCAACCCTTCAACCTCCACCCGATAGCCAAATGACTTAAGAAATGTGCCAACGACTTAATGTGTATGGTGAGCTAGTGATGTTATATGTAAACTTTATGTATTATCTAATGGTTAAAAGTGGGCAGTCCATGGGTTTGACCCTATAACCTCCACACTAGTAATAAAATAACTTCACCAATATGTTACCTAGTTTCTTTGTATGGCTGGACAATAATCAATTATTTGAATTGTAAATCTTTCCATAGCCCAAAAAATCACCAATGGTCTGCAAGTTTGACCCCGCAACTTGTTCGATATAAACACAAAGTTTTCACCATTGAACTAGTGTGCTATGTGGTGAAAGAATTCGACACAAATTATTTTTTAGTGTTAATTTGTTGTGTAAATTGAATAAAGTGAGGTTTTGAGGCCATTTCTTGGTAGCTCGAGAGCGTGAAGTGATTTCTGGGAATTTCATAGCCTTTATAGTAGATCTGAATATAAGTTTTTTGCAGGTTGGAGACCAAGTTTATTGAATACGAATTTTTGCATCTCATAATGGATCAGTTCCTCACTGGAAGTGGACCCAGATACATAACCTAAGATGGGTGAACTTCGCTATCAAAATCTTTGTATACACTATTATTTTTTGTTCATGTATTCAATTCAACCTTTCAATTGTTCATTAAACTTTAAAATTTAAGTTAAGTTAATTCACATAATTATTTACAAATAAAGTCAATAATTTTAGATCAATTTCTAGAATGTGTTACTCTATAGGTTAGATAATTATTTGTTCTTAAAGGTGAGCAATTATGGCTAGTCAAAGAGGCTCACATCTCTAAGGTTGTAGGGCATTTTGGTGTAGGGAAAACATTGGCCAACTTATAGAGTTATGTGTATTGGCCCAGGATGCAAGAAGAGATAGCTAGGGTCATAAGAGGATGCATGCTTTGTTGTACCAACAAGCATAATTATAGGAAACATGGTCTATACCATCCCTCACCTATACCCACTCGTCCTTGAGAAAACATGTCCATGGAATTTATGGGAGGTTTATCAACAACTAAGAAGGAACATGACTACATGTTCATGGTAGTTGATAGGTTTAGCAAGATGTGTGTTCTAGAGCCTTGTAAAATGACCATCATTGGACACGAAGCAACAAACTTGTTCTTTAGATAGGTTTGGGTGCACTTTGGGATACTAAGGAGCATCGTTTTAGATATAGATGCAAGATTTCTCAATGCATTTTGGACTACATTGTGGGAGAATATGGACACAAAGTTAAAGATGTCTACAACATTCCATCACAAACATATGGGAAAATAGAGGTAGTAAATATGACTTTGATGCAACTTTTGAGGGGATGCAATCAAAAGCATTAGAGGACTTGGGATGAAAATATGGTATATATACAACACTCTTATAACAGAGCATTCCAAAATTTATTGGTAATTCCCCATTTGAAACTTGTTTTGTATATTTTCCACCTTCACCTTTGGATATTGCATATGGGAAGCAAGGATGAGTGAGGGAGGATCTTATAGGGGACGGATTAAGTGCAGAAAAAAATGTTGAGAAGCTCAAATAGATCAATATATAGGTATAGGAGATGTTTTAAAGGTTAGAGGAAAAATACAAGGCCAAACGCGATCAGCACAGAACTTAAAAGTCATTCAAGGTGGGAGATAGAGTATAGCTACAATTGAACAAGGAGGCTACAAGGTCCCAGTAATAAAATCAAGGCTTTGCGATATGGTCCCTTTGAGATACTAGAAAAGGTTGGAGAGAATGCCTATATACTCAGTCTACCCCCATGCATGCACATTTACTCACTAGTGAATGTAGAGAATCTGAAACTATATGAGCCTTTCATGTTAGACTAGGAAGAGGAACAGGTTCTCCTTTTCATAGAGGATTTCGCACCAGATGCTTAGGCAGAGTTTAAAAAAGTTACAGTTTTGCAAAAGAGGTCTATAAATATAAGCTAGGGGCAACATGACATTTTGTAGATTAGGTTGAAAGGACAACTTCCAATAAAGGCTAAATGGAACACTTGAGAGAAGGTGGAGGAAAATTTTCCTCACCTCATTAAGTAGAAGCTTTTGGGGAGAAAAATCCTCCTAAAATGGGGAGGTATGACCTAGATTGGATCATTATATTATTTTCCATCCAATTTGATGTTTTCAGAGTGGAAAAAAGTGGTGGGATTAGTGCACAATACCAATTTTTCCAGCGGCCCTAGTTTAGAAAATTTTGGGTCAAAAAATTCAAAAGCCATATTAAGGCCTTAAATGAACACATTTTGTGGTCCTAACCTTACTATGGACCTAGATTCCATAATATACACATAGATACATTTCCAACAATGCAAGAATCACCTCAATTGAAGCTTAAGTTATTCCTCCGATAAGTGACCTATTGAAATTGATCACCATAATTCAAGAAGCTGCCACATCAACCCCCTTTATTCATGGAAAAAGGGTTAGCCACATGATTAAGAAGACTCTGGAAGAGTCAATATTGCAAAAATAGTTAAGTTTTGAAGGTGTAAAACCTAACCATTAGTATGTTATTTGGTTGTGTTATAACCTGGTCAGTAAGAGGAAAAGGGGTTCCATTCTATTCGAGCGTATTTTGTTCCATAGATGAGCAGAGTCGCCGATTGTCGAGAGAGAGAGAGAGAGAGAGAGAGAGAGAGAGAGAGAGAGAGAGAGAGAGCGAGTTAGCAAAAAGAGAGTATTTGTGTAATGTAGCAACCCATGGGCCATATGTCTTACTTCTTTGTACTTATATCCATCTCCATTCAGAGAAAAAGAGAGCATAGTAGCCTCACCTTCTAGTTGGGTTTTCTGCCGAAAGGGTTTCCTAGGGTATACCTTGTGTTATTATGGTTGTGAGTGATTGTATTTTTTCTTGTTCTCTATTTTCCAAATTTTACATATTGCATGCATAAAAAATAACTTAATAAATCTAAAAGTTTAAGGAAAAATAACCATCATAGTATATATTTCATATTTTTAAGTACAATTTTATCAGATCCGTTGTGACGAACTGTCCAGTGGGAATATCCATGATAACTTATGGATAATTAATGGATCAAAAATGTGTTATAGGTACGGCTGGATCCTTGGGGAATTGAAAGGTTGTGATTTGATGATATGAAGGTCTTATCCATCCCACCAAATTAAATAATTTGTTAGGGAAGAATTCTTTGGCATGAATATAGTCTAAGTGGCATATCACAACACTAGGCACTAAGCAACAATGTGAATGGTGGTTTATCTTCTTCTTCAATGGTTGGACACAAGTACAATTTACTAAATCAATCTGACAAGGAAGTGGAAGATTGCAATACTAATGGTTCAAGTTAGTTTGCAAGTGGAAGAGTAGAGATATTGATGGATCAAAATTGCATTTTGGGTAGGCATAAGTCATCAGGGAACTAAAATTTTGTGATTTGAAGATATTAATCTCACCAAAATTGAACAAGTTGACAGTGATACTTTATCATGAATTTGGGTTAGGTGATATATCATTACAGTATGTATTTAGTAACAACTTAAATGGTGCTTATTTTTCTTCTTTATTATAGGGTAATAACATGAAATTTAAAGAGAAGAGATGGGTTATAGGGAGGATAAATGCTTTCCCAATTGCTACCATGATTCTTCACACTAGTTTCCATAGACTTCTCTATTGAAAATGACCAGTTGGAATTGCTTAAAAGAATGATGTTGGAATTGTGTAAATATGATAACATGTAATTTTTTATTGAATACTCTAGTGAGTTGTTATATATTTACATACAAGACACTAATTTGATACAACATGATGCCTTTGATGTGCAACAAATTTTAGCAACATGGAAACTTGACACGATAATGGATATAAAACTACATTAGTCGACACAAAACAAAAATAAAATTATTCAATGTAATTTTAGCATTGTTGGTTTGATGCAAACTCAATGCAAGATCAATGCTAGAATGACATCATAGCTAAATCCTAATGTGCCTTAAAAGAATTTAAAATGGAAAAATGAGTTGTGGCGACATAAAAAATTGATACTATAGACCCATATTGTATATTGAAGCCCCCTTTGACACCATCTCCAACTTAAATTAGTAGTAAATTATCGTTGATGGTAGTAGCACCTAAAACTCACCTTAGTTCCTCGCTTGGAGCTAGATCATGTAGAATCTGATTTGTTTGATCACAAAGAAATGAAAATTAAGCTAGCATACATAACTTCTAGCATACCATGTTCTTTATTCTAGTAATATTTCAATAATGCTTCACTACTTAATACAATTTTTTTAAAATTATTCTATGTTTAATCTTGAAATAAGTAATGGAAAGTCTTCGGGCACATAAAACTCTTTAATTCTTTATAACATATGATCCCATTCCAAATCCAACTGCATAATGATGAGCCAATATGCTTTGAGATAAATAAATTACTTAGGATCAAGTAGTGTTGAACCCAATTTATGTGCTTGGATGTAAGCCCACGCGTTTGCTCTATGCATCAACTATGAATAATATCACACTCAACATGCTTGCTTGTTTACTTGTATTGCACTTTGTGTACTTCTTGAGATTGTAAAAGGTTATATAATAGTGTATAATGCATTGGTCAAGGGGTTTGCTTGTGTACCCAAGTTTTGTGAAGTTAGGGCTTGTATTTATTTATTCTTCGATAATCAATGTCATTATTAATTAGGCAAGAGCCTTGTATTGACTTCCCTTCATTAGACTTAATGGAAATCTATTGATTGACTTGTTAATAGTCAACACAATTCTATAATATTGTTTATTATATATATTTTTATTTATGTATAGTTTCTAAAGTAGAATAGTTGCAACAATCATCCAATTTGTTGCTTTATTACATTTAGTTGTATACGTTTAAATGTTAATGGTTTACTTAGTTAGTGATATAAATAGTGCTAATTAATTATGTTTGTGCCATGATTATTTGTAATCTTCTATTTATTAAATATATAGTTATGGAAAAGGCTCCTTAAATATCCAAGTGCATGGTTAAGCCACCACGCATCTAACAAAGTCACTTTGAATTATAGTATTATTATGTTCGTGAGCATATGGGAAGCTACATTGAAGTATAATATTATTATGTTCGTGAGCATATGGAAAGCTACATTGAAGTATAATATTATTATGTTCGTGAGCATATTGAAAGACAAAACTTGTTTATCCTAATTCTATGAAACATTGTGAATAATCACTAATGTTATGGAGATTTATCTTACTTAATCACTCATAAGTTACACAATTCCAAATTTGAATTGAGTAGGAGTGTCAACGATTATATATTGCACCATATACAAATATGTAAAGAAAGAAAAAATATAATAATTGAAATAACAAAAACAAAGAACAAAGTCTTACTCATAAGAATAACCTTCTTCTTCGTTGTATAAAGTCTCATATAAATTATTCTAATATTACACCAAACAAATATTTGTATAAACATACTTTCACAATGCTACATCCAACAATTTCCACAATTTGTTTTAACATTTACATCTACAAACTCTAACACACACACACACACACACACACACACACACATAACCCTCAAATATATATAAAACACACATTTACATTAACACATATTCCTATAACCATGCGCACAAACTTTCACAATTCCTATACTTAAATATACCTATGCATTCAATAGAGTCCATGGAAAGCAAGCATTTATGTGCATATATGAGCATCTATGGGGTGGAATAACAAACACCCCCCTTCACCAATTGAATCTTTATTGATAACATACATTTTTTATATTGACTCGTTGTGATATAGCTTGATGGATAGGTGTTCCATTGGAGTGGGACCTTATGTCTTTAGACATCTTGGCCTTTACCAAGCCACAAGTTATTGGGATTATTGGTTTGCGGGTTAGCTCCATCCAATTTTTAATTACAAAACATGTTTTTATTATTATCAATCCATTAGGCTATGCTAGTGGATGTTCCACATTAGAAAGCGTTTGTTGACCAATATTGAGGTTTTGCCCAAGTTTGAAACTTAACCTACCTAGTATGCTCGTGGATGGTTGCATTAGGCTCAACAATACAAAATAGTGCCTTGCATTAGGTTCAAAAGTATAGAAATAATGCCTCTGACTCGACCCTAAACCATCTCGATGATTGTGCTGAGAGGCACTGTCCAACCCAATATGATAAATATGTTATAACATAATAAATATGTTGTAACATAATATAATTATAATGCAATTTTAACTAGTTAAAAATACAAATACAAATATCTTTAAAAAAAAAAAAAAAAGAAGAAGAAAAGAAAAGAAAAGAAAAGAAAAGAAAAGAGACCATGTTATTGAGAACTCATGGTATTTATGTAGAATATACTCTATTTAAAATAAGAAATTAAATAAGTCTAGATCTATCTTAACTCTAATTTACCAAACATCAACACCTAGAAGATCAAATCACTTAAACATGTAAACTTAGAGGATCAAATCTAGAGCATCAAATTTCTTAGACATGTAAATCTCTTTTAGACGGAAAAGAAATTTGATCACTCTAGTCCAAAATATTAGATCCTTTTGAATACCAAAATATTAGATCCTTTTGAATACTAATACTAGTAAATAAAAAGTTAAGATAGATATATACTCATACTAAATAAATCAAGAATTAAAAGAATTAAAATGAATACTTCGTAAATCAAGAATTAAGATGGATATGAGAGGAGATAATCAAATATTTAAATGTTTGAATTTTGTGAGACCATTAGCCTTGGTAGACATCCCATTTTATCATATAAATGTTTGAATTTTGTGAGACCATTAGCCTCGCCATGGTAGACATCCCATTTTATCATATAAATGTTTGAATTTTGTGAGACCATTAGCCTGGCCATGGTAGACATCCCATTTTATCATAGGGAGGAACATCCCGTTTTATCACAGGGCAGGAGCTGTTTCCATTCACAATCCATTTGATTTTATTCTGTAGACTATCAATTCCCTGCAAACAAATTTTATTATAGTTGTTGGTTGGATGAACTGACCTATTCTGATGGAATGCTGTTCTGCTTCCTTGCTCCCTATTCTCCATACCCGTTTCCATACATCATTTGTTGGTACCAGTCTTGAGCAAAGGCTACTATATTCTTTCATGCGCTTCTCATCTCGCGACGGCGCCTTACTATCCACAGCAGCAGGATTAGAACCTCCGACCTGTCAAACGCAGCCTCAGAAGGGAGAAATTTATACCACTCTCCAACATAAAGTCTCTTCCGAATTGGAAGTGAAACGAAGCAAATTCATTGCTGTGGCAGCTCCCATCTATGACGAAGAAGGTGCACGTGCTTTCTTGTCCGAGGTATTTTGGCCTTCATATACCAGTGCTTCTTGTTTCACAAGAGTTTCTGTGCTCTTTGTTAAATGTGGCGTTTCGTTTTTCGTATATATTTCTGAATTTATGATGTTGTCACGGCTTCCGCATGTTGAAACATGATGAACTCCAAAATTCACGTTCAAGCTTTTAAGATATGTAGAATATTTGCCTGAAGCAGATGAATTCACTGTTAGTTTTTGTTTAATCCAGGATTCCACCCTGCCTGTCAATTAAAGCCTTTGTTGAGGGTTTGTGAGACGGTATTGGCTGACAAGTTAACTAGTCCAATTTATTGTACTATTTAAAATTTCTTACTCCTATTCATATATCCTAATATTATTTTTTTAACTGTATCCCTCTCATCAGAATGAGGCTAAGGTGCTCAATATCCTGAGATTTAGTATTGCAGGAACCATAGCATTTTCAGTTCGGTTACCTTCGGCTAAGCACTATGAGTAGGAATATTCCCAATTTCTTTTTAAACACGGTCTTTCTCCGACGGCGGTGAGGTTAATGCACGCAGATTAGCATTGTGGTGAACCATTAGCACCATTCAATTCTGTTACCTTCAGCTAAGCAGCCATGAGTGGGGTATCTTAGACTCTTCTTATCATAATGAGATTAACATGATCGGATCTATCATTGCAGGGAACCATGAGCACAATTCAATTTAGTTACCTTCTGGCAGGATTTGCACCGCACCTGGTCACAACTGCTGTTGTTTGTGCTGTCAGAAAAGCACTAGTACAAGCACTAGCTTGTCGCTTTGGTGAGACTTGAACTCGCGTAGAGGCTATGTTAACTACCGACTTTCACTTACCTGTCAAGCTGTTGTTGACATGTATCGTAATTTTATACCGGGTATGTCTATCAATGTTGGGAGTTTTGACAGTTCTGTATTTCGCATATGCAAGCAAAATCGACCTTTCTCATATTGATGCTAAACAGTAAATGCTATTGTCATTGGATGATGTTCCCATTGAATTAAAAATTGACTCACAAGTTAGAATCACTACCCCAATGCTTAGACATAGGTTTAATAGGCAACTATTGGTTTAGTAATGCACAACCATGCACAATATGTCATGTGGGTCTAAGAGGCAATTGCCTCATGGTTGTTGTACAATCCCTACAATTCGTTGCTATTAGAACACTTCCACGCATTGACATGAAATGCATTTGTTTTTTGTGGAAGAGATTTTGGGCAATGGCAAGCATTGTACCCATGGACTTGTGAAAGCAAATCTTGGCTACGTGGTTGTGACCAAGGAATCTCGCCTTCCAAATTTGCCCAGGGATTGAAACTAGCTCCATTTATTTGAGTTGACTCTTCCCAAGGCAAATTGAGTTATTAGGTGCAAGCATGTCACAAGCAAGAATTGAACTTGGATGTGATCGCAAACAACCCATTCTGGACTCCATTGATTTGCATGAAATGGTTGACTATCAAATAGTTTGCAATAGTATTTTTGTTGTTTGCCACAATAGCCATTGCTTGCTAAAGGGCATTCACTTTTTCCTACAATACTCAACAAATTCATAACTTGGATTGTGGAAGTTTGATTTGTGCCCTTATATCATGAAGGGGGCTAGGTTTAAAAAGAGAACCCAAATAGTAGTTTGCCTTAGTTGTGTGTGAGAACATAAGAAATGCATTGATTGCCTCAAAACAAAATACTAATGCATGTTTGTGTAATGTTCCGGGGAAATTAATTTCCTAACGGACAAAATAGCCTATCAATCTCCATAAGCTGCAGTCCTCAATAAAGGGGAAAACCCGAAAATGCCCAATGTCTGGGTGGATTTTGGGGCAGCTGGGTGAAGAAACCCAAAATTGGGGTTTGGAGAAAAGTTTACTCAATCAATTAAGAAGAAGAGACCCCTCTAGAGAATCTATAAATAAAAGAGGGATGAATTCATTTTAGAGCATCATGGTGGATCAATTCATTTGTTTCTTGAGCATTAGCCCTGAGGGTTTTAAGACCCCTTTTTTTCTCATCAATTTCCGTTGTGAAAGATTCCATCCTAGTTGACCCAATTCTATCTTTTCTCTTCGTTCTTACCAATGTTTTAAAACTATGGCTCGGGTTCTGAACCAGTCAAGGGTCGACTCCGACTCCGACTGACTCCGACTAGGTATCGACTCGGCCGTTTCGGTTTCAATGACTTGGTATTTGTAAAAAATACATTAAATATTTTTATTATTATAGAAAAACATAATTTTAAAGATTTTCATTCATGTTTCCAAACACAAAGCATTAGAATATAGACAAAAGACAACATATGATCAAAGTAGGCTCATGAATATATCCATTATATCAAAATGGCACCCAGTGCATTGTCCAATACATACATGATATAGAGATCAGAACAAAAACACATAACCAAGAAGGCTGTAAATGGCCTCTACAACAAAACATCACTAGTCACTATTGCTAGACAAGGCAAGATCATCTGGCTTAGACTTTGAATCAGAGGGGAAACCCATGGCTCCTCCTCCTCATCAAGATCTTCAACTGGAATTGTAGAAGTAGTAGCACTAGCACGCTGAGCCTGAGATAGACAAGCTATGCGCTTGCGTTTTGGCTGACTAGAGGAAGTGCCTACGATTGCAACTAGAGGACTTGGGGTTGGGCCTGGTAATAGTGGATTTGCATTTAGCTGAGCCTCTATCTGTTCATCAAAGTCAAGACCAAGATACTGATCAGATTCAAACTCTGTTGGACGACTCTCCACTACCCAATCTGATGTTGGATCAATATCATCCAACACAATGGGATTTGAATCAGGTCTTTTGTTCAACAATTGTTGCGTCTTAATTGGAGGTTATATTGGACATAGACTAGATCATTTAATCATTTTTTCTCCAAACGGTTTCTCTTCTTCGTGTGAATCCTCTCAAAGACATACCAATTGTGCTCACACCCAGAAGCACTGCAAGTTTGACTCAACATACAGATTGCAAACTTCTGCAATTGAGGACAATGGCTACCAAATGCCTCACACCATTGTGCTGCAAAAAACATAGTTGTGTAACAAGTTTCAGTTAGCTC
Source organism: Pinus albicaulis (assembly GCA_034641835.2). Lineage (NCBI taxonomy): Eukaryota > Viridiplantae > Streptophyta > Pinopsida > Pinales > Pinaceae > Pinus > Pinus albicaulis. Next base: position 1,224,681,356 of record CM076578.1, read on the forward strand.
AACAAATTATATCCAACTTTCAAATTATAAACAATTTAACAAAATAATAACGTATGAATTTGAAAATTGAAATTCTTCGTTTACCTGGCTCATCTGATTCCCTTGCAATCCTTGCAAGGTTCTTGCCAAAGGTACCTGTGGCTCTGCTGAAGCAAGTGATCTGTTTGTGTATATCCAGCTGGTCATTCTCCTTTGGGATCATGCGATCAATGCAGTCAATCAATCCATCTCTAACCTCCGCAGTCAAAGCTCTTGCCTCCAGAGCTTTATAATGATACCTTGGGTTCAGAAAATACCCAGCTGCATGTATAGGGCGATGGAGTTGATTGTTCCATCTTTGATCAATGATTTCCCAAATGGGCACATACTTAGCCACTCTTTCCTTGTATGCTGCCTTTATTTGTTCCTTTGCTTGATCCATAGCCTCATAAATGAAGCCCATAGCCAATCTTTCCCCATCCACCAACCGCAACACCTTAACCAGTGGCTCAACAACCTTCACAATCTCTGTTGCCTTTTTCCAAAATATTTCTTCATTAACTTTCTTTTTCACATCTTTGCCATCTGGTTTACGAGACCATTGACATTCATTCCATTCATCACTAGAAAACACCTTTTGCAAGTTTCTATGTTGGGAAAACATAGATTGCAATGTCAAAAAATGTGTGCAAATCTAGTGATGGTAGGCCTAATAATATCTTTGCCCCTTGTGTGTTTCCTCATCAGGTTCAAAATCCATGAGTGATTGTAAATATGTTTTGTTATGCTTTTGGCATGCTCTATAGTGTTCTTGATCCAATCTATTTTACCAATATCCTCAAGCATGAGGTCTATGCAATGTGCAACACACGGGGTCCAAAAGATGGTTTTGTGTTTCTCCTCTAACATTTTACCAGCAAGAACATAGTTAGAGGCATTATTTGTGATGATTTGAACAACATTAACCACTCTCACCTCTTCAACAACCTCATCCAAAAGCTGAAACAACAAGTGTGCATCTTTCACCTTGTCAGATGCATCAACTGATCTTAGAAACATGGTTCCCTGTGGGCAAAAGATAAGAAAGTTTATGATGGTACGGTTCCTCTGATCAGTCCATTCATCTTACATGATGATACATCCTATTTGTGCCCATGAGTCTTTGAAATCTCTCAAATATTCATCAATGGACAAAATCTCTTTTTGCAAAAGAGATCCTCTTAACTCATGCATAGTAGGGCCTTTGAAGCCCTTTCCAACAACAAATATGGCATCAAACATACGTTCATAATATGGTGAACGACAAGCATTGAAGGAGATACCAGCATCATACCACCACATAGCTATGTAATCACATGCAATTTCTCTCAATTCTTTCTTCCGATGCTGATCTAAAGCGGGCTGCATTTGACCTCTATTAGCTTTAGGACCATGCGCACTATCAGAGGGAGAGGAGGGTGTGAAATACTTTTGATATTACCCTTATTTTTCATTGTACCCTTACCCTTTTCTTGAATAGACTCCAAAGAGAGAGGAACATAGCGAAAGGGGTTTGATGCATCAGTGCAAGGGATAGATGAAGAGCCCTCATAATCAAAATTGGGGTTGGCAACCATCATGTGTTTTATATTCCTCTTCCTCCTAATTTCAGCCTCTATTTCTTTTTGCCTAGCTTTGTCTTCCTCAAATTTCTGAAATTGATCTCTCAACTCCTTCCTAATTTCCCCAATTTCTTCTGTTGGTGCTTCACATAGAGTAATTTGGCTTCTAAGACTAGCCAAGGGTATTTTCAGCCTATGAATGCCCCCTCCACCCCCCGTTAATTTTTCTCTTACAAAATTTGCAATGCATTTGATCATCAATCATCTCAGCATATGCCCAAGCAGCATATTTCATTCCAGGAGCCATTTTGGACTGATAATTGGATTTGGAAATGAAAGGTTTAAATCTGAAAATGAAAAAAAAAACTACTCATTCAATGTTCATTTATTTCACAAAAATTTATGTTTTCAATTTCCAAATTTGCAAAAAAAAAAAAACAAGCAAAGGCAGATTTTAGAAGTGAAAAAAAGGTACCTCTAGGCTCTAGCCTTCTCAATGCTGCTCCAACAAACCAACTCTTCAATGCTGCTCCAACGACTGCCCAAGAAGCTCCTCACTGCTGCTCCAAAGATTGCCCAAGGGACTCCTCAATGCTGCTCCAAAAACCAACTCCACAACTCTTCACAAATTCCTCACAAATGCTCACACAGATGCAATGAGATGGTTGTGAGGAAATGAAAGGGGTTGGGTAGCTTTTATAGGCTTGGGAGGGGTTAGAGGGCATACCAAAACCCTAAAAACCAATTAAAATCCAATTTGGGGTCCGTTTTTGGACGGTTTGTGGGGTTCGCGACCGACTGTGAGTGGCTCGACTGGTCTAACTTGGACTCGCCTGAGCCGACCAGTTTGTGACCGAACCAGCCGGGTCGGTGACCATCTCGGCCGGTTTGGTTTTTCTACCAAGCTGGTCTAGCCAGGGGGTTGGCTCGGTCGGCTCAGCCGAATCCGAGTCGGCTTGGTCGTTTTTTAAAGCAATGGTTCTTACACAGGAAAAAAAACTATCTGGAAAAGCAACAAATTCTCTAGTTTTTTATTATTGTTTGGCATAAGAATATTGATTTGAAAAGGCAACAAATCTCTGCTTTAATTCCTAGTTCTGCAATAGGTCTACAATCTGGAGGCAACAAAGGTTTCTTTATTTCCTAAACTTGTTTTTGTGAAAATTCCTAGATTTGACAATCTTAGGAATCCTACTGCAACTATCTGAGTTTACTTCTCCTATTATTTAAATTATATTTATAGAATTAATTTAGAATGCATCATGAATTATTGAAGTAAACTACTGAAGCAGCCTACACTTAATTAAATATAATTCCGAAACAAGGAAACTGAGCAAGAAATCAATCACACATAGGACACCTTTATTTTGGACTAAGTCCCCGAAAAAACCCAATGCAGGAAAACCGGTATAGCAGATCTGAGGGTTTGTATTGTTTAGCAGTAGCAATTTTTGAATACATCGCTGAATACCTCAAGGGTTTTTCAATTACAGAGAGAGAAATACTAGCAGAAATAATTGTGAGTTGTACCTCACTCAATCACTTGGAAATCCGGTTGATTCGGTCACTGGAAAAGCTTCCCCTGGAGGTCTCTGCGCAGTCACTGCGTAGGGCCTGTGTCACCTCCTCTAAGCACTGTGTCACCCCAGCAAAGGATCAATCTGACTCTCGGAATCTCAGATCTTTGCCTTTGGGTCTCACATCCCAGCTCCCAGCTTTTAGATTTGATCCGACAACTGAATCTCGGAAACCCTCTCAGCCACTGTGCAACCTCTGCGTGGCTCTGCGCTGGACGTCTCTTTGCCTCTCTCTGCTGATGATTCTTTGGCTGAGAAAATCTCTCTCCGGAAGCTACTCAGCCCCTCACTACATTGAATCACTTAGATCTGATCTTCGTCCGAGCACTTGCTCCGTCAGAAGAATTTGATCACTTGATTCACTCGGTGTGTCTTTCCAAATGACCCTCAAGTCTTCCTTTATTGTCTTCTCGTTGAGATATCAACGACCGAGATTAGATCTCTAATAAACGCCTAAGATTATAACATGACTTGATCTCTGTTTTCTAGATCATTCTCACTCTGTTTTATTAATACTTTTTAATTATTTAATTTCCCTAAGTTAGACTTAGGGTCCCCATTAAAATAGTTAATTTTTCAATAAAACATGAACCGAGTGGAATTTTCACAAACGGTTTCTGGGTTCTTTGGAATACTAGTGTCTAAGCCTCTCCACAAAATTTGGGGCTTAGAGCACTTCCGATTCTACCAAAAATCAACAGTTTTGGCTCAGATTATTGAAGGGGACTTTGGTTCTAGAATCATTAGCAAATCAAGCAAATATGTTCTAGGCAACGTTCATCTCCAACAATCAATTTGAAGTCAACTGTAAGGAACAACGGGTGTTTGGGGCCAGAATCATAGTGGAGCTTATGGCCAATTGTTCCTGAAGTCACACAAATCTACTCCATGATAATAGATAATTCTCTGAGGGAGACACATAACTTGAGGACAAGGCGAAATTTCTGTAACAAATCTGCATGGTCATGTAGCCGTTGAAACCGTTCGAAAGGATCAGAAAACCTAACGTCCTATAGGGCCAATCCACCCTTAAGCATCTTGGGAGGCACTGGACTGTGGTTTTCTGAAGGAGCGGAAGTGCCCAAGACGAGTAGCGGAGCTAGGGCTTGAGGCATTGAGTCAAGTTGACACACAGTCTGGAGTTAGGCGCAATCCTTGTTCTAGTTTGCGGGAGAAGAGTGAATATCCTATATTGGAACAGACCTGAAAATTACAGTGACTAGGGCAGGACTGAAGTTGTAGAAATTTGAATAATAGCTGAATTATTCACCGAGATTATCCTGATTACACACTATTTAAGCTTCATGCATAATACATAACCTCTTCTACAATTGATCATCAATATGCGGAAATAGAAGCAGTCGCATGCGCACATTAAAACATAATCAAGCACACATAGAACACAGTATGTAATGGGGAAAGCATACAGCTGAACACCCCCAAATATCTGTATATTATAATGATAGAGAACATGTAACAATACATAGCACAAAGCTCTCACAGCTCTCAGCACTATCTCACATGCTACACACAAACTAGCTTAGATATAGAACAAGTCACAAGTTCAAATCTTCTCCACAAGTCTGCCTGCCTCTACTGCGCAATCCAAGATGTGTAATGATGAGATCCAAGTTCGAATCCCCTAGCTTCAACTGTGCAATCCTCATTGGCAATCTCCATCAATGTGTGTGCAAATCTCATGCACAGCCATGGTCACAGCTGATAGTCACACTCACCCTTTCACCCACCTCTAACACTGGTCTCCACTGAACTGTCCATGCATTGCAGTTAACTGATGTGTTCTTTAGTTGATTTATGAGTTAATAATTAGTGAATTAATTAATAATTAATTCACACCACTCATCACTAGTGTATTTTTCGGTTAGACTAAATACAACTAGTTCAACTAAGTTAAACAGAACACAACTCCACCAACTGTCTCATCAACTCCACCAAACTCTGCCACATGAGTTCTAACTGAAGTCAACCATGCAATAGCTCAACTAACCCTTAGGAAAAGCGTATTTCCTTATGTCAGCTACATGTGCCACATCCAAGCATCAAACTGAAGTGCTCCAAGAGGATAAGATAATGTTTATAGTCTAAATATTATTAAGGGTTAATAATATTTGACTGTTCTATTTTTAGCCCGGCAGTCTAAAAATAGAAACAGCCCAATGTCTAAAAATAGAGGTCCATCTATTTTTACCAACTCGACCAATCATCCATAAATAGCATCCTGCAACTCATAGACCATGATCCATATGTCTAAAAATAGACATAGTCTAAAAATAGACTTTGCGCCAAAAATAGCCTGCGGGCCCACTTAGTGAAGGCGACTTCTTTTCACTAAACTCCATCATCTTGTTGCATTTTCAACACTCCCTCTCAACAAGATATGGATTATCTGCAACCCCTATCCTGCCTCTGTGGTATTCGAATTTGCTCCTGGTGAGCGCCTTCGTCAAGATATCAGCATCCTGATCCTCCGTGGGAATGTATGAAAGTAACATGATTCTCCACTACACACAATCTCTGATATGATGGTACCTGATGTCGATGTGTTTGGATCTATCATGAAATACTGGATTAGCCGAGAGTTTAATGCAACTCTGTTTATCACAATAAATCACAGTAGGCTCCAAGTGTGACCCGAACAACCTGACCAGGATCTTCCTCATCCATGTGGCCTCGCATGCAGCCAAGCTTGCTACCATATACTCAGCCTCTGCTGAACTGAGTGCCACGGATCTTTGCTTCCTGTTGTACCAAGAAACTGTTGTCGACCCGATACTGAAGATCCCTCCAAATGTGCTCTTTCTGTCCGTTGGGCTCCCTGCCCAATCTGCATCTGTGAAGCGACATAGCTTCACCTCATCCTCCTGTATGCACCATAAACCATATCCCGATGTGCCTCTAAGATAACACAATACATGCTTTCCTGCCTTCCAGAAGAGCTTGTTTGGCTTAACCATAGCTTGTGAAAGCTGGTTAACGACATAGCATATATCGGGTCGTGTGACTAGATACATGGCGACCTGGCTTGTCAATAAACCAGTGGCATCCACACCTCACATTTGAAGTAGCATCCTCAGCCTCCAACCTCCGGAAAAGGATGGAGTATCAACGGGCTTGCGGCCATGCATGTCGAACTTCTCCGGTATCTCAGGGCCATGCACCTGCGAGAAACAAGCAGGTCCACCCAGCTATGACCACCAAATCTCCAATCCCAGGAAATAATGAAGGATGCCCAAGTTCTTCATCTCAAACTCTCGTGCAAGATCCTCCTTGCATGAAAGTATCAACTGCTCATCGCCAGTCAAAATCAGATCATCTACATACAGTACGATGATCAACAGCTTCCCCTCCACCACAATCTGGTACAGGTTAGGATGCGCCTCACTCTTGGAGAATCCAAGCCCGGTGAAGTAGCTGTCTATCCGAGTGTACCAAGCACGAGGTGCTTGCTTCAGCCCGTACAGTGCTCTCTTGAGTCGGCACACATGCGACTCACTGCTGAAGATCTCAAAACCTTCAGGCTGATCTATGTACACCTCCTCCTCAATAACTCCATTGAGGAACGCAGTCTTCACATCCATCTGATGAATGTGCCACCCCATCTGCGCTGAGAGAGCAAGGATCGTCCGTATGGAAGAGTACCTTGCGACAAGTGCAAAGGTCTCCTCATAATCGATCCCCTCGATCTGTGAGAAGCCACGGGCGAAAAATCTCGCCTTGTACTTCTCCACACTCCCGTCAGCCGCCTGCTTCACTTTGTAGATCCATCGCGAACCCACCATTGATTTCCCCTCCGGTCTTGGGACAATCTCCCATGCACTGTTTCTGACAATCGAATCATACTCTTCCACCATGGCATCTACCCATGCGGGGTCCTCCACAGCTTCCTCGAAAGAGGATGGCTCTATCATGACACATTTGCTCACAAGAGCCATGTATCCAGTGTACCGGTCCGGTGACTGTCTCTGTCTGCGCTGTGCTGTAGGTGGTCCTACAACCTTCTCTGCATCTTGAGCCAGTCGCTCAGCTTCTGTAGTGCGCTTCTGCCCTCTGATGGTTGGCGTTGCATGAGTGGTCTCTTCCACTCCATGAACCTCCTCTTGTGGCTGATCCACATCCTGAAGCTCATCCTTAGGAACTAATAGCTCCTCATCTGCATACAAGTGTGGCTCCCTCTCAAGCGAACACTTCATGGCTTTCTCCTCCTGAAATTTGATATCCCGTCGCACAACAGTCTTGCGACTGTCTGGAAAATACACACGATAGTTGTGGGGCGTATCAGTGTACCCCACAAATATCCCAACCTCTGTGGTCGGCTCCAGTTTCTTCCTGGCATCCTTCGTCACATGAATGTAAACAGGTTAACCAAAAATCCTCAAATGGGAAATATCGGGCCTCTTACTAGAAAACGCCTCCTCGGGTGTACTCATGCCAAGTATCCTGTGAGGACAACGGTTCTGCACATATACTGCAGTATTGCATGCCTCAGCCCACAAGTGAGGGGAGGCACGATCATGCAACATCGCCAGGTGCGGCACCCATGATCGTTACGTTTCTTCGCTCAAAACCTTGGATTACTGTGTGGGTTATGAGGTGCTATGAAAACTCTCAATTCATACAACAGCTACAAAAGTCCTTGAATTCGCCAGAGATAAATTCACCACCATTTTCGCTCCTAAGAGCCTTCACCTTCTTCCTTGATTCTTTCTCAACCAGCGCCTTGAACTCACGGAACTTTGAGTATGTCTCGCTCTTCTTCTGCATGAAGAAGATCCAGCACTTCTGAGAAAAATCATCAACAAAGATCACATAGTACTTGTGCTTTGCTGTCGAAGCTACTGAGAAAGGTCCACACACGTCTGTGTGAATTCTCTCAAGGATTGTCGTGGCGCGACTATCCTTCTCGTGAAAGGTGGCTTTCACAAATTTTCCCAAGGTACACCCCTTGCACTGATCTGACTGCGCAAGAGTGCCCTTAGGAAGCCCAGTAGAAATCTGCTGCAGTATCTTCAAGGCTCCATGGTGAAGGTGGCCCAATCTCCGGTGCCACAGCTCGCCATCATCCCGGCTCACCACTCCTTCTGCCTTGCATGCCATTGCTGCATCGCCATCTACTTGCAACTGATAAAGGTTCTTGATTCGAACCCCTATCTTCCGGGTTTCTCCAGTTGTCTTATTGCGCAGGAAAGCCTTTCCCTCGCTGAAGACAACATCATACCCCTTGTCTTCTAACATCGCCACAGAGATCAGATTCTTCTTCAATCCTGGAACATGCATCACATCCTTCAATACAAAGGGTTTGCCAGACTCCCTCTCAAAGGAAATGGTATCGATACCGGTCGCACTGTATCTACCATCATCGCCCATCTCGATGTGCACTCCAAGATCTTTCTCATCCAGATCTGAAAACAAATCCCAATCTCCAGTCATGTGAAAAGACGCACCACTGTCCAAGAACCATACTAATCCCATCACACTCGAGACCAAGCATGCGATCAGTGAAAAATCCAGCTCAAACTGCGAGGCTAAGGCCTCTCCCGCTGCAGATCCATCAACATGCTTATTTTTCTTCTTCTGCGGACAATTTGTGGCATAATGTCCGTGCTGGTGACAGTGAAAGCACTTCACCTTGGACATATCTTGCTTCTTTCCTTTCGCACCGGAATGAGAAGATTTCTTGTTCTTCCCCTTCTTTGCTTTGGCAGCCAAAGCGCAATTTTCTTCATCAGGTGCCTTTGATGAAGATCTGTCCCTGGTAGTCCGCCTTATCTCCTCTTGCATGAGATCTGACCAAAGTCGCTCCCATCCTGGCAATTTCTCCCGACCATTGACAGAGTCCTGATAGGAATGCCAACTCTTCGGAAGACCAAGGAGAGCCAGGTCCACCAAGTTCCTCATCATCGGCGTCACCCCCACACTTCCCACCTCATCCCCCGCATTGGGTGAACTTAGTGAGGCATTTCTGGCGACACTGCTTGCTTTTCTTCTTACAGATGTTTCTCCGAGTTTTATCAACTAAGTTAAACTTCCTCCGGTCCTTCTTGCTGAACAACTGGCCACCGCTTTTCCACATCAAGTATGGAAAAGCTTTTCCATGCAGGCTGGATACAATGTGATCCTTCACGCCCTCCAACAGAATCCTTCGACATTTCGCCATCTTCTTTTGCCAAGCTTCAACTTGAGCAGCATCAGTAGGCTTTGGGACTTCATGATCTATGAATTCCTTCAACCCATTGTCATCTAACACCGCCTCCATCCGGTCTTTCCATGCAACATAATTCGAACTGCCCTCAAGAGCATATTCCAGTCGCAATCCGTTGAAAGACATTTCAACTTCGACACCAAGAAAACAAACTGCTGCAAAATTCGAATTCCACCAGCTCAAAACTCAATTGCTTCTGATCTAATGTGAGAACAAAGTATTTCTAGCACAGAGATCGACTGTAAGGGGCATTTACTGGATATATCACCTTTCAAAGAAAGGATGGATCCAGAGGCTACCTGGCTCGCTTACAGACTCTGTCTACTGAAATAATTGTAATCACTGTAATAGATTCGATGATCAATTTCGCTCTGATACCATGTAGAAATTTGAATAATAGCTGAATTATTCACCGAGATTATCCTGATTATACACTATTTAAGCTTCATGCATAATACATAACCTCTTCTACAATTGATCATCAATATGCGGAAATAGAAGCAGTCGCATGCGCACATTAAAACATAATCAAGCACACATAGAACACAGTATGTAATGGGGAAAGCTTACAATTGAAAACCCCCAACTATCTGTATATTATAATGATAGAGAACATGTAACAATACATAGCACAAAGCTCCTCACAACTCTCAGCACTATCTGAATGCTACACACAAACTAGCTCAGATATAGAACAAGTCACAAGTTCAAATCTTCTCCACAAGTCTGCCTGCCTCTACTGCGCAATCCAAGATGAGTAATGATGAGATCCAAGTTCGAATCCCACTTAGCTCCAACTGCGCAATCCTCATTGGCAATCTCCATCAATGTGTGTGCAAATCTCATGCACAGCCATGGTCACAACTGATAGTTACAGTCATCCTTTCACCCACCTCTAACACTGGTCTCCATTGAACTGTCCATGCATTGCAGTTAACTGATGTGTTCTTTAGTTGATTTATGAGTTAATAATTAGCCACCACTAATAATTAACTATTAATTACTCATCATTATGTATTTTATCATTAGACTAATAAATCTAGTTCAAATTAAGTTAAATCAAAGGCTAAACCCAGCTCAATTTGCCCCATCAACTCACCAAACTCGCAACATGAGTTCTAACTGAAGTCAACCATGCAATAGCTCAACTAACCCTTAGGAAAAGCGTATTTCCTTCTGTCAGCTGCATGTGCCACATCCAGGCATCAAACTGAAGTGCTCCAAGAGGATAAGATAATGTTTATAGTCTAAATATTACTAAGGGTTAATAATATTTGACTGTTCTATTTTTAGCTCGGCAATCTAAAAATAGAAACCGCCCAATGTCTAAAAATAGAGGTCCATCTATTTTTACCAACTCGACCAATCATCCATAAATAACATCTTGCAACTCATAGACCATGATCCATATGTCTAAAAATAGACATAGTCTAAAAATAGACTTTGCGCCAAAAATAGCTTGCGGGCCCACTTAGTGAAGGCGACTTCTTTTCACTAAGCTCCATCATCTTGTTGCATTTTCAACAGAAGTAGCAGGTCTAAGGCAAGCTAGGGTATTTTGGTTTTTGTTGTATCATGTCGGATCACTATTGTATTGATTTATTTCATTAGGTGTTGAGTGGATTACATTGGGCACATTCTCCTGTTGAATTTCAAACTTGAGAATTATATTGGACTGGTTAATCTAGTGGACACCATTGGCTAATCTGTAATGTTGTGCTATAATGTGGATTGTAGATGTAAAGTGTATAATTGCTTTAGAGTGTACCTTGTGAATGGAAATGATTTTTTTGAATAAAATAGCAATTGGTTTGATTAGATACCCTAAGGAAGAAAAACTGTTGCTACAAGATAAAATCCTAGGGTAAAATTACCCTAGTACACTACAGTTGTATCACAGCAGAAATCCTGCCAGCTTGGATGGTAATTAAAAATGGAACCACCGAAAGCAAATTTTTGGCAAAGGTATGCAGTATCTTGGAGAAAGCTAGAAGAGTAGCAAGCAGAGACTTTAAGGAAGATGGAAAAGCAGTGAGCAGAAAATCTCAACAGGATGCAAGAATGGAACAAAGATTAGAAGAATATAACAAAATGCCACAGCATCTAAGAGAGAAAAAATGGGACAACTTCTGGAATAGTGTCCAAAAAAACAAAGCAAGCGACACTGATCATGAGCCCAGGCCTGAAAAACAAAGTGTAAGGAAATTTGAAGCAAAGACCAAAGCATGGACATGGTTGCATCCACCTAAAGAGGAGGTTGGCAATCAGCCAGACTTATTTGAAAGAAATGAAGATGTGATTGATGAACAACTGTGGAACAAAGATTAGGATTGTCGACCAGAAAATCCAAAAGAAACATTTGAGAATGAGGCATCTGTCCAGGATACCATGACAGATTCAATGGAGCTCAGGCGAAGCAGGATACAAGCTATAGTGAAGCAGAATGCCAACCTTGCAGGATACAAGCTATAATGAAGCAGAATGCCAACCTTTGGAATATTTTCCCTCCTACACTAAAAATATTTCCACGTGTCAATCTGAGAAAGAAATTCTATCAAAGTTTCCACAAGATAGAAATGATTTTGCAAAGAATAGATGTAATGGCAAAGGTCAAACCTTCCGAGACGTTCATGTTTTACAATACTTTTCATGTGAAAGTTCTGTCACTCATGTGAACAACTCCATACAAGGAACATAAATGAGTTGCATGAATGGTCCAAGCACTGCTAATTTTCTGTTGTAAGAAGAAAGGAGGTGCACACCACAAGAAGTGAGATCAAAGGTTGCTTCCACCTCCTGTCACAAGCAAATGGCCTCTAGCTATCGGAATGTATCGGGTAGACAAAGCTCAATGGAGATAGAACAGACATTCACGAAACTAGGAGATGATGATGATATCTTGCAGAGCATTGATATTGATCAGATTGTTTCCATACACTATCAATTAAGCACAGGCCCTAGTGTCACTTTTGCTGGTACTAGAAAACAATTATATTTTATGGAAACTTGTGTGCATAGTTCAAGCAATCCGATACAAGATGAAGAAGATTATATTTGCAGTCATGGTGTCCAGGTAACTCTTTGTGCAGAAGCAACAATGCATTTATGGAAGATAAAAAAGGTAGAAGGCATGGAAACGAATCTGAATGAAGATGATATCATCAATAGTGGAGTTGATTGGTTGAGCTGCTTTCCAGAAACAAATACTACTTTAGAATGCCTTAGTTTTGAATGTTTGGAGGACCTGATAAATTTTGATCCACTTGAAAAATGGGTGGCATGTTGCTCGTCTCTAAAAGAACTAAGGCTGAATAGAACTGTCGCTATAGTACAGTTGCATCGATTCATGTTGAGAACTGTACAACATACACCTTTAGGAACAAGCTGTTTCTCCTATGATTTTACACTAGAGCAAGTAACAACTCTTCAGGGTGCTTGCAGCAATTGCAAGTCACTTCAGTATTTTTCAGGATTTCGGGAAGTTATTCTCGAGTATCTGCCAACAATCTATTCTGTTTGCAATAACTTAATGGAGCTGAACTTCAACGATGCTGTTATGGGTAGTAGGGAGTTGGAGAAGATTGTTTGCAATTGCCCAAAATTGCAGCGTCTTTGGGTTTTAGACATAGTGGAAGTCTGGAAGTTGATCTTATTGACAAAGAGGCTGCCCCCCCTGTAAATAAGACTGAAGATATGGTAGATAGAGAAGACAATGGTATGTTACAGCAAAAAGTTAAAAATATCAGTTTGAATATGAAAACTGAGAAGCAAGTGCAGAATAAATCTGTTGATAATGTTACGTTTTGCTCACAACTTGGGAAGAATGAGATGAATGTTGAATATGAAAACCAAAACAGAGGTCAGTTAGAGAGTTTTGTATCAATTGAAAGACAACATCGAGGTACAACTAGACAATCCAATAGTCAATTTGCAAAAAGGGACCAAGCTTGGACTGAAGAAGATGACAAAGCAAAGGCGAAAAGAAGGAAGAATGATGAAGGTTGTGCTGTTATGAAACCAGCTCCAAAAATAGAAGAAAAGAGAGATCAAAGCCTTAGAATTCAGCCACTTCGAGGGGGCAACCTCTTTTACATTACATAAATGAACAATTCTTGGATGATACAAATGACAAAACCTCGTCATTCTTAGTTGGTAACAGAATCTTTTGTTTTAGTTGGTAATTCTTACAAAGATATAAGCGGTCTTTGTACCATAAGGAATCATTTTTCCAACTAAATGTATCAGATGTACTAGGATCTTGCTGCAACTTTTGAATGAGTGTCCACACTTCTTCGTCCTTCTTCCATTCATCCCTTGCTTTGAATATCCAATCTAGTTGGATAATAGAAATGGCACAAAGCAATGCTTCCACCTCTTCATCCCTTCTTGAGAGTGGATCTGCAACAACATTTAGCTTCCATTTTTTGTAGATGATTTCAAAGTCATAACCTAACATCTTTGTGACCCATTTTTGCTGCTCTTCTAAAGATAGACTTTGTTCCAAAAAGTGTTTAAGACTACCATGATCAGTTTTTACCTTGAAGTGCCTTCCCATTAGGTAAGGGCACCATTTCTTTAGTACATGTAGTATTGTCAACATTTCCTTCTCATAAATAGCTTTCTGTAAATACTTTCCTTTGATTGGACGACTTTCAGAAGCAATGGGTCTTCCTTCTTGCATTAAAACATCACCAATTCCATTTCTTGAGGCATCACATTCCACAATAAAGGTTTTTGTGAAGTCTGGCGTAGCTAAGACCGATGCTAGGCACATTTCCTCTTTAAGATGTTCAAAGGTCTTAGTTGCTTCAGGAGTCCATGAAAATGTATCTTTCTTCAATAATGTTGTTAGAGGTGCTGCTATTCTCCCATAATTCTTAACAAACTTGCGATAATACCCTGTTAACTCGAGAAATCCTCGCAACTACTTTATGGTTGTGGGGACTTTCCATTCCTTAATGGCTTTAATTTTGTTAGGGTCTACCTTAACACCCTCTTGAGATACAATATGACCCAGTTATTCCACCTCTTGTACTCCAAAGAAACATTTGGAGGTTTTTGCATATAATTGTTTCTCCTCCAATAGTTTGAGCACCCTACCAACATGTTGAACATGATCCTTCCAAAGACCCGCCGTAGATTAGTATATCATCAAAAAAATAATAACACAAATTTTCTAAGGAAGGGTTTGAAAATGGAATTCATCAACCCTTGAAATGTAGAAGGTGCATTGGTAAGGCCAAAAGGCATGACCAAAAATTCATAATGACCCTCATGAGTTCGAAATGCCGTTTTTAGAATATCTTCAGTCTTCATTCTAATTTGATGATATCCTGAACGAAGATCCAACTTGGTAAAATAAATTGCTCCATGTAATTTATCCAATAATTGATCAATCACAGGAACGGGAAATTTATCTTTAATAGTGAGCTTATTGAGCTCCCTATAATCCGGACACATGCGCCATGATCCATCCTTCTTGTGTACCAATACTACAGGAGCAGAGAAAGAACTTTGACCAGGTTGAATTATACCCGCCTCTAACATTTCTGCAATCATACGTTCAATTTCGCTCTTTTGGAAGTAAGGATATCTATAAGGCCTGATGTTTGGAGGAACACTTCCTGGAATCAAATGAATAGCATGATCATCATCACGAATAGGTGGGAGTCCTTTGGGAGTTTCAAACACCTTGGAATGATTGTCCAAGACTTGTTGGAGATCTGCAGAAATAGATGATTTTGATGTTGGAACTTCTAGTGAGCATAATTGTGCAATTACGCCTCGCTATTATTTCTTTAGAAGCTTTGTCATGACATTAGAGTTTATTATCCTTCCTGGCTTCCCCGCAATACCCCGTAATTCGACTTCCTTTCCTTCTGAAAAAAATTTCAAGAAAAGTTCTTGAAAACTAAAAGCTACCGTCCCCAAAGATTGTAACCATTGTACTCCTAGTACAACGTCAGCACCTCCCATAGGAATGGAAAGCATTGGACTATTCAATACATATTCCCCCATGGTTAGCTTGATATTATGGAATTTTCCAGAGCAATTTATAGTTCCTTCATTTGCAACCATCACTTGACATTCTGGTGCTGGGTATAGGAAACAATTCAATTCCTTGGCTACCTTACAATGAATAAAATTATGGGTGCTACCTGAATCAATCAACACTATTACCTTTTTCTTCTTGATATGTTCTTCTATATTGAGAGTTTTAGGAGTGGTAATTTCTGCTAGTGCATTACATGATATGGTCGGATTCATTTCTTCCTCTTCTAGGGCTGGTTCCTAGTGTATATCCTCTTCTTGTTCATTTTCTTCTTCCTCTTCACAATCTATGTAAAATAATTTCTTCTCAGCACACTTATGACCTTTAGTGTATTTGCTATCACAACTGTAGCAAAGCCCTTTTGCTCTTTTTCTTCCAATTGTTGTGGTGTCAACCTTGTAGGTTGTGGAAGTCTAGGAGTAGCAACACTTCCATCTTTATAGATGTGAGTGGTAGGCTTCCTTGTCGCCATAATTTTACATTCAATTTTTCTTGCCAACCTGAATGCCTTCTCCAATGAATCAGGTTCCCAAACGCGAACCTCATGTTGGATGTTATCCTTTGAAGTCCCTATGAAGACATCAATCCTGTGTTCCTCTGGAATATTAGTTACCCTTATGTTCAATTTTTGGAAGTCCTCAATGTGCTCCACCACTGAACCCTTTTGTTTGAGATTTATCAATTGGCTAAAGAAGGTGTTGCTCTTTGTATTCTCATAATGTGTTATGATTTCCTCCGTAAAAATTGACCAAGTGAATAGTTTTACGGGAGCAAAGCCATCGATACCATACAAATGTATTTTGTTCTAAATATAAAGTTGCAATGCATACCTTTTGTGTGTTTTATACATTATTGAGATCAAAATATTGCTCCATCTGTAGTATCCATGTTACGGGATCCTTGCCATCAAACTTCCTCATATCGATCTTTGGAATATGGTGGGTCTTCCATCCAACATTCGAGTTTACGAAATCACGATTAACATTTATTTTGTTCTCATCATGAGTTTCCTCTACTATATTTTCGCCATTAGGAATCATTTCTTGTATCAACTTTGTGAAACCTTCCATGTCTGCTTTTAGATAATTCTTCATGTCTTCCGTGTTGTCTTTCATTTTTTCTTCGATCTTAGCTTCCATGTCTTCCATGCCATTATTCAAACAATCCATCACGCCTTTCTTCAGACCATCCATATTAGCTTCCATGCCCTTCTTTAAACCATCCATCTTAGCTTCCACACTTTTCTTCAAAACTTCCATTTCATTTTTTGTTGCTCTTTGCGAGAGCGAAATTTGGTGCACTCTCTTGTAATTTTGATATATCATGTTGCACTTCTTCATCTTCACGAGTCATAGTAGAGTATTCTGAGGGCTTAATGGGTGTTGAATTCTTTTTAGGGGGCATTTTAAAACCCATTGCTGATATCTATGCTTCAATATCCCTTGGAATCACTTCGATTGATTTTTCAAACAAGACTCGTGCAACTTGAAAAAAAAATACACACCTTTTTCTTTCTTTTGAGGAGCTCAATATTGAAACTGAATTATCTCTTTGATTTCGGATCTTCAATATCTGAAATTTGGTCCTGTAGTAGCCCTTTGAATCTTCTTTCGAATGCCACAAGTCTGACCTGATTTGCATGCTTCAATACAAAGTGATGCCAAATCTCCCACAATGACCTAATTATGGACTGGTTCAATAGAGTGAACTTGTACGGCGTGCCACGTGTGATTGTTTCCTCCTTTGGCTCCGAAATTGATACGCAAAAAAATACAGTCCGTGTAGTTTTGGCCACTTTTTACAGAATTCCAATCCGATGCTCAGAAAGAGAGTTATGATGATTTTTCCAAGGTCAACTCTTTTAGATGAAATTCGGGAGGTTGCAAAAACCCTAACTTCCATAGATCATATCTCCGAAAATATTGCGAACCATGATCTAAAATTTTTACAAGAAGTTCCTCAGGATTTCGGTTTTGCGTGTTAAAAATTTCAGCTTCTGAACCTTCGTAGAAAAAATATTATAGCGAAATTGCCACAATGACCTATTTAGAGCAACGAAACCCTAGAATCCAAAGCTCTGATACCAAATGTTATGAAACCAGCTCCAAAAATAGAAGAAAAGAGAGATCAAAGCCTTAGAATTCAGCCACTTCGAGGGGCCAACCTCTTTTACATTACATAAATGAACAATTCTTAGATTATACAAATGACAAAACCTCCTTCTATATATAGGAGTCCATGGGGCCACAATATAATCCTAGCCGACCTAACAACAATAATGTAAGGGCACAATAATAACAATATGGGGGTTATAGGGTTATAACAATAACAATAAGGGGGTTACACTAACAACAATAAGGGACTACACTAGTAATCTAGGGACCTAACATGTGCACGCATGCAACATTGCCTTCACTGGTCCTCTATGGATCAATACTGTGAAGAAGAACCTTTACTCTGCCATGTGAAGCCACCTTTGTCCATCAAATTTGCGGTTTTCCGCTTCAGTACAACGGAGAAAAATGAAATTATGGATATTGACACCTCTATCAACTGGCTGATCCATGACCGTAAGAGCCAGATAATCGGCAAAATCTACCTACCAAATACTCGGTGGTTTGCAGGGGAGGAAGACAAAGGGGAGAAGCTTAACAAAATGGTCATGCAGCTCTCTGCCCTAGCTGATGTATATGTTAATGATGTGTTTGGCTCATGGCAGCCTCATGGTTCCACAAACCATATTATGAAATACCTCCCCTCATATGCGGGACTAAGCATGTAGGGCGGACTTCATCATGTGCAACGTGTCTTGAATTCCAACAAACCGTTTGTTGCAATTGTTGCTGGAGCAAAGTATGATACTAAGACTGGTCCATTAAAATAGTTATAGGAGAAAGTTGATAATTTGGTTCTGGGTGGTCTCATTTACAATACTTATCTATGTGCTAAATATTGAATTAAAACTGTTGGTGTTGAGGAATCAGATATTGAACTCGCAAAAGAGCTTGTAGAACAAGATAAGGCAATGTTATCAGAACCGAACCAGTAAACCCCCTAGACCAGGAATCAGTCAGAACCAGTAAAAAAACGGGACCAAAAAACCGGTCAACTAAAAACACAAAAATATTCAAATTTTAAAGAAAACCACATATATTCATGTGCATCAATCTTAATCCAAACCATTTATACACAAATAAGCAAAAGTTATCATTTATAGAGCATGTAAGGGTGCACATAACCAAAATAACACTGAGTGCAATCCATCTTAGAACCGAAAATACATCAAAAGACAAGACCTAGATGAACTCTAGCATCCAAAAAAAATCATGCTACAACAAATACCTACATATCATCAAAATCTTTGCCTATATTGGGATCTTCGTCATCAATATCACCCTCTAAGCATTAAAATAAGATAAAAAATGCTTAGCATGTCAATTCAAGATTTTGTTTGAATGATGGGTACATTTTTAATAGGATAATGATAGAGGAGTTCAACAATCAATGCCACTAATATCAAGGTACATAGAGGGATTGGTGCTCTTGATTAAATGGTAGTTCGATACACTCATACATGATAAAATCCAATAGAAACATTGTAATCCCCCCAATCTCGAAATCTTGAAAAACTATTAAGTCTGTTGGATTTTGAGTGAGATCTAAAATTCTACTTTCTCCATATGAAATCCAATGAGGACGGTCCCACTCTCAAACATCCTGAGGCATTTCATGATAATGTTAAAAATTTAAGTGAAAGGATGAAAATGAAAGATAAAGGAGAATGTCACATTTAAGAATTTAACATTACCACGAATTGCATAGCAATAGTAGGGACATATGCATGAATATTAGGCACCTATTGTGGACTAGTGCTCAACTAAGACAAAAATTAAAAGAGAAAAAGCAAAACAAGACCCATTTGTTGTGTTCTACGTGGCTTTATCGTACCAAACCGGCCAAAAATGATTCAAGTAATTGGTTCGAATTGGTTTTTACCTCAAAACAGTCAAACCGATCCGAACCGGCCGGTTTGGTCCGGTCTTGATAACACTGATATGGATCCCATTTTTGTGTTTGGGGGCACAATATGAGTCTCATGGGTCTCTTAGTGATAGAATAGCTTGGTTATGCTCCAATGTTGATGGCAGAGAGGATGGTACTAGCCATCCCATCTCTCAAGGGGTGAGGCAAACCTCTTCTGAGCCTTAGATCAACTGCCAAACCGTGTATACACTATTAAGCTGACTGGGGGCACACTGGTCCAAGTGAATCATCTTATGAATAATGTGGGGCAAAGTACAAACTGTTGTGGTGCTGAAGGTGCCCATGGAATGGAGTGATGCTTTGCAAGTAGTAGGCGTCCCATGGCTCTCAACGCTTCACTTGTATGGTGTCGTAATGGTCCTCTAGTGGACTTGGGCCCTAGTTAAGTTGGCCAGCCCATGATGGAAACCACCTACCAATCACACACAATGTCTAGTGTTGCATCTTCACCATTAGGTACAATTAATCATTAGTGCATCTAAGTGAGCCAAACTTGTTAGTCAAGGGAAAATTGACACTTCATATGGGGCTTCCATTCTAAATTTGAGGTTTTGATCTCATAATAGTGTTACCTCCCTAGGTAGGAGTGGTTAATAGACGATCCTATTAAGCGTTCTCAGTCCCCAAGGGGAAAGACAAGTCCCTATTACATCCTTCAATCAATAGGTGGCATATGAATAATGATGGAACGAATGGGGACAAAAGGGGTCTCAAAGCCAGATGCCATGGGCCAAGGGATAGCAATAATGAGGAAGTCCACATATTGGGTATACAGATGTATGGAGGGAGCAATCGTGGATGCATGAGTTACACTAGCCTTTGTTTTTCCACCCCTCTTTATTTGCCTTTTGCTTTTTCTTGAGTTTTTCTTTGTATTATTGCTCGAAGCCTAAATCACACCACCACTATGGAATTGACATATCACCATTACATCATTAGGCCTTATGAAAGGCTAGATCACGATGAAAACACATGTAATGCCCTACTCTAACTCAAACTTAGGAAATAGTACACCTCAACAAGGGTACTAACATCATCAAATATACATCCCCCCTAGGTGATGTCTAATATTACCTTGTTATATCACCAGAAAAATCCGACCAAGGAAAAGTGTATCACCAAACCACACCACATCAACACTATAGGAAAGAGACATAAAAAAAAGTGGTAGCTCCAGTATGTCCTTGTTGCCTCAAAATCTAGCAAGCCTTGTAGAGGGGTTTCCTACAAGGAAATCACTAGACCAAGTGACAACAATAAGGTAGTAGCCCACTGTCACCATAGCTACTACCCCCAACTCTTCAATGATTTTCACCAATGGGAGGACTCCCAGTATATAGGTCACCTAAATGATATTCTAGGTTTTATAGGTATAAGGTGACACAAAAGGCTTCTAAGGGATGACGCAACTTAGGAACAAGGCTCAAGCAAGGAAGATGTAATATTCCAAGTAGAAATAAACAATAATATAAAGCAACATAAACATGAAACTATAACAAATAGAGAGACATCATACATAGAATGCAAAACATGGAGAACGCTGAGCCATTTTATTATATAACTGAAAGTGAAATGAGTACAAAGGTGATTAGAATGATGGCACCTTGGCTTGCACAAAGTAAGCTAGAGATACTCTCAGAAATACTCTCGGAATGGCTGCTCTAGCAATGACTACGTTGTCTCCAAACTGCTGCTGTTGCTACTGCCGCACTGTTGCTGCTATTGGAATAAGCTGACTTTTTGGGGCTATTCCCCTGCTCAAAAAAATATGGGACTTTGGGAATGAGCTCCTCACTCAATACCGACAAAAGCTTAGAAAGGGTTTCCGGAATGGATGACCCCGGAAAATCACCTCCCTAGAGAAATCATGCGGTCCCAATGGAATATGTTGGCCCTGAAGATGTCTCTGCAAATGGTGGCCTCCTCCTCTGGCAAAATGATGGAATAGCTAAGGGTTGATCCCTCCTCACTATTTCGGGCTGAATCCCCCTGATAAATCTCAGCTCCCAGCACTACCTCCTCCAAGAACTGCGTGGTCTCTCCTCAAGACTGCGCTGCCCAAGCAAGTGCGTAATCCATGTTGTAGATGCTATAGCTCCAACCTGAAAATCCAATGATAGAACTCCTCACCTGAGCAGGCACTCGAAGTCCACCGGGGCTGAGGTTGGGATCTTGTAATAGTCCGAATAGGAAAATAGACAGCAATACACAGCAATGCAAGCATACAACTATATAGGAAAATGCCGGAAATAGAATATACAACAAGTACACATAAAAATGCCAGGAATGCTAAGCCATTTTATTAATCTGAGAATATATATGGGTACAATGGATAATCAGAATAAGTGCACCTATCCTTGCACAAGGCAAGTGAAGAACCCTCTCAGAAACAGGAAATGGCTGCTATAGAGACTGCGTCCCAGCTGCTGGAAGAAACTGTCGTAAACTGCTGCTACTGCAATGAACTGGAACTAGGGGCTGATCCCCTCGCCGGAATGAGCTGAAAATCTGTAAATAGCCTATACTCTCTGCTCCGGACAAAACCCAGAAACCATGAACAAAATGAACCACCTCCGAAATTCACCCCAGAGGCGCTCCTCAAGGAAAAACGTTGTCCCTCCAGGCCTAGCGCAGATGCCAAAAGAAATATGTTGGGAAAGAGCCACAAATCCCTCCGGAAACTCTCCAACTGATAGAGACTAAACCTCCACGCTGAAATACACTGAATCTCCCACAGAAATCCCCGCAACGGGACAGCTCTAACTCAAACTACGTCCTCCCTCCAGAGACTGCGCAGTCACCCAATGAAGCTCAGCTCCTCAGCAAAACACCCGACCAAATCACTTGCAAATCTCCTGCTAAGA
Organism: Pinus albicaulis; assembly: GCA_034641835.2. Classification (NCBI taxonomy): domain Eukaryota; kingdom Viridiplantae; phylum Streptophyta; class Pinopsida; order Pinales; family Pinaceae; genus Pinus; species Pinus albicaulis. The sequence continues at coordinate 1,224,703,693 of CM076578.1, forward strand.
CTGAAGAAATACCTTGCCCGAGCAGGCACTCGAAGTCCCCCGGGGCCAAGGGTGAGATCTCCGACCGGAGACACGCAGTCGCACTAAACAGTGCTGCAGACTGACTAAACAGCCAGCTCGCTCAAGTAGACAGAAGTCTAGCTCAAAATATCATCAACATCAATAATGCCAAATGGAATGGCTCTCCCTCCTTTTATAGTGCTAGCTCCCCCTCAAAACCCTAACGTGGTCCCCTCTCTCCACATGCTCCTCCTAAGCCTGCACAGTTGCTCCTAGAGCCCACGTGAGGCCTCCTTCATGCGTGGTGTGGACCCCCAAGGCTTCCCTTTAAGTCATAACATTGCCCCTACTAGGGAAGTACTTTATTTTATTAAAGTGAGTTGACCCCTCTTTCTCACTTTTATTTATTAATTAGCTATAGGCGGCAAAACTATACAAAAATCAAATATTCCAATTAGTGGTGCTAATTAGGAATATTACAGTCTCCCCCGGCAGAACGTTGCTTGTCCTCGAGCAACTGAAGTGATGGATGCTGCAAAATCTTCTCATCCTCCCAAGTGGCATCCTCATCTGGCAAATTCTTCCACCTCACCAAGAATTCCCGGATCGTCCTAGTCCACAGCTGCCTCTCCCTGGTATCAATAATAGCCTCCGGCTGCAACACCAGATGCCCCTCATCATCCGTGGGTGGTAGCTCATCTGTGACTGTCACCTGCTGGCCCAATGCCTTTTTCAGGCATGATACATGAAAAATGTTATGGATCTTGTTGCCTTGGGGCAGCTCCAACTCATATGCAACCAGCCCAATCCTGCGTATCACCCTGTATGGCCCATAAAAACGGGGCTTAAGCTTCTCACCCCCCTTCTGCTTAAGTGAAGACTGTCGGTATGGCTGTAGTCGCAGGTAGACCAAGTCTCCTACCTCAAAGTGTCTCTCCACCCGACCCTTATCAGCATACAACTTCTGCTGATTCTGCGCTGTAGCTATGTTATCCTTGAGAGCTCGGAGGATATCTTGGCTCTCTTGGATCCAGATCTTGGCTCTCGGAGCCCTACTAGCACCAAACATCATGTCCACAAAAGATAAAGGATGATATCCATACAAAGCATAGAAAGGCGACATACCAATGGACATGTGATGCGTCGTGTTGTAGCAGTACTCTCCCAGATGCAGCCACTTCAGCCATGCCCTCTGCTGCCCACTGACATAGTTACGCAAGTAGCCCTCCAACCACTTGTTAACTATCTCTGTCTGTCCGTCCGTCTGGGGGTGATAACTAGTGCTCGGCGTCAACTCTGTCCCCACTAGCCGGAAGAGCTCCTGCCAGAATCCGCCCATGAAGCGGCTGTCCCTGTCACTGACAATGGTCTTAGGTAGACCATGCAACTTGAAAATCTCCTTGAAGAATAGCTCGGCCACCTGTGCTGCTGTGTGGTGTGCGGATATGGCGAAAAAATGAGCATACTTCGTCAGTCGGTCGACGACGACATAGATGCAGTCCTTGCCCTGCACCATGGTCAACCCTGTGATGAAGTCCATCGATATGGTCTCCCACTTCCCCTCTGGAATGGGAAGAGGCTGCAACAACCCTGCCGGATGGCTCATCTCTCCCTTGTTTCTCTGGCAAACATCGCACTCCCTGACATGCTGGAGTACGTCCTCCTTGAGGCCCTTCCATGAGAACCTCTCCCTGATGGCCCTGTAAGTCTTGGTGAACCCCTGATGGCTCGCCAATGGAGAATCGTGTGAAGCCTGGAGTATTTTCTTCTTGAGCTGAGATCCCTCAGTCAAGAAGATGCTGTCCCTGTAATAGATGATCTCGTTGACCACCCTGTACCTGTCATCTGCTACTTGCCCATCCAACACCTCACATGCAAACTTGTCCTTGGAGTACTCTACCAACAGTCGAGCCCTCCAATCAGCGTCCAAGCTCATAAGAGAGAACGTGGCCGGTCTACGGGAAAGGGCATCGGCTACCACGTTATTCTTGCCTTTGACGTACTCAATGTCAAAGTCACAGGCTTGGATCTTACTGATCCACTTCTGCTGCCTCTCCTGCAACTGCTTCTGCTCCAGAAAGTACCTGAGGCTGTTGTGATCTGATCTCACCCTGAATCGGCTGCCCACTAAATACTGCCGGTACTTGGCCAATGCATGCATGATGGCCAACATCTCCTTGTCATATATGGAATACAACCTCTCATGCGGAAGGAGCTTCTGGCTCTCAAAAGCTATAGGGTGACCGCCCTGCATCAATACCGCACCAATCCCCTCTCCTGATGCATCACACTCCAGGACAAATGGCTGCGTGAAATCCGGCAATGCAAGCACGGGGCAGCTGGTTATCACCTCCTTGAGCTTATCAAAAGCTCGCTGTGCTGTATCCGACCAACTGAATGCCCCCTTCCTCGTCAAGTTTGTGAGGGGTGCAACAAGCTGTGAGAAGCCCTTGACGAACTTCCTGTAGTAAGTGCAAATGCCAATAAATCCCCGAAGCTCAGTCACATTCCTCGGCTCTGGCCAATCTCTGATGGCCCTGATTTTCTCCTCGTGGACTCTCACCCCGTCCACTCCTATAATATGCCCCAAGTACAGCATCTCTGTCAAGCCGAACTCATATTTGGAGAGCTTGGCATAGAACTGCTGCTCCTCCAAGATGCGCAAAACTGTCTCAATGTGTTGGAGATGCTCCTCCCAAGTCCTGCTATATATAAGTATGTCATCGAAGAAGACCAGCACAAACTTCCTCAGATGACCCCTGAAGATGTGGTTCATGCACGACTGAAAGGTAGCGGGTGCATTGGTCAACCCAAAGGGCATAACCAGAAACTTGAAGTGCCCATAATGACACCTGAAGGTGGTCTTGGGAATATCTTGTTCCCTCACGCGTATCTGATGGTACCCAGATCTCAAGTCAATCTTTGAGAAGAACCGTGCTCCTCTCAACTCGTCCATCAGCTCATCGATCCTGGGAATGGGGTACCTGTTCTTCAGGGTCTTCTTATTCAGAGCCCTGTAGTCAATGCACATCCGCAATGTGCCGTCCTTCTTCTTCACCAACACCACGGAAGAAGCAAAAGGACTCGTGCTCGGCCGAATGTGACCAAGGGCCATCAACTCCTGAATAGCACGCTCTATCTCATCCCGATAGGCCTTGGGATGCCTATACGGTGTGGTGATCACTGCTTGTATACCCTGCTCAAGCTCAATAGTATGCTCAAACCCCCGTTCCGGTGGCTGCCCTGGTGGAATATCCCCGAATACTACGGCATACCTGTCGAGGATAGATTGCAGCTCAGGATGCACTGTCTGATCTGTATCTAATGCCTCCGAAGCTCGAAACTCTACGGCCCACTCTATGTGTCCCTTGCGGAAGGTTGCCTCCATCCTATGTGTCGACACTGTCTGAGGCGGGTATGTGTGCTGTCCCCGTATCTTCTCATGCCTCCTCGTCTTGGGATCATCCCACTCCATCTCTAGGGCCTTCCAATCTGTCGTGACCTTCCCCAGAGTAATGAGCCACTGAACACCCAATATCATGTTGGTGTCCGGGATATCCACCACAAAGAAATGATCTGTCAATGTATAAGTGCCCATCGTCACTGATAACTCTGGAACATACCGAGCACACACCATAGTCTGATCTCCTGGGACCAAAACGGAAAATCCATCAAAACTCTCAGTCTGTATGCCTCTCCGCTCAACCATCTGCGCATCAATAAAGTTGTGGGTGGCCCCACTATCAACCAAGACCGAGACCCGCTGTCCACGTACTGTCCCCCGTACGCGCAGCGTCAAATACTTGGGAACTCCCCGCAATGCGGCTAGAGCTCCTCCAGTGGGTGCAAATGATGCACCACCTGCTGCGGGTGGTGGAGGTGGTAAGGTATCCTGCGCTGCATAACAATCTCCTGCCCCCACGTCATCCCCCTCATCCTCTTCCCCGCTGCTCTCGGAGAAGACCTCAATGAAATGTGCTTTCCCCGCAGCACATCTATGTCCCGGTGCCCATGGCTCCTGGCAAGTGAAGCACAACCGCTTCCTCCTCAGCTCTCTCCTGGCCTCGTCATCATATTGCCCTCGCCCGGGATTTGCCTTGGGAGGCGGAACCCTCGTGTCCTTCCCCTTAGGCCGGAAGGCCCCGTTTCCGGGGTAGGGTGTCCGAGTCCTCGGGTAAGACACATCCTCGTAGATCTCGGGTCCGCTCGATGGCATCTCGAAGCGTAGCCGGTTCAGTCGTACCGACTAGGCCACGGCGGCTCGCTAATTCCTCCACAAACAGGACCATCCGAGTCGCTAAGCGTATCCGGCACCATCACTCTAAAACCCTCAAGAAACCGAAATGTAAGTCTCTCGGGCCTTGGGCCTCGCTTGAGCTTGTCGCCCGAACAAAGTGCTGCTCCAGATCCCTCCTGTCAAAACGCTCTATCACCCTCCGGGTAAACTCGGCATATGTCCCCACTGTAGAATGCCCGAGTGTAGTCATCCCATGAAACCACCAGTCCTGGGCCTCACCATCCAGATGTAATGTTGCCACCTTAATGGCCTCTGACTGCGACATCTGATTAAGCTGGAAATAGATGTCCAACTTTTCTACCCAAGACTTTGCCGAACTGTTTGATGAGCCATCAAACGTGGGCAAATGAAATCTGCTAGCTGCGCGGTGGTCGTCATGATGATGTTTGTGTCCCCTGTGATGATCACGGGGTCTACCATCACGCTGAAGCTGAACATAATCTCTAAATGAGATAAGATCTCTGATCGCCGGCCCGCGTGCCAGGTACTCTGCAATGTAGGCGTCCATCTGGCCAGGGTCAACCTCCGGCTCCCGCTGTGCTTCTGCCCCTGTGTCCTCTGCTAGGAAAGTGGGCATAGTGGATCGCGCGGGTGCATGCGATGCCATGATGGGGATAGCCCCATGCTCCGGCATTTGGTGGGATGTGACCGATCCCTCGCCGATCTGAAAACCCCTTGGGGTTTCCCGCTGCCTAACCTCCAACGCAGTGAGTCTCTGTGACACATCCTGCATGTGTTGGAGGAGCGTATCTCTAAATCTCCTCGCATCATCATCACCTGCCATTGGCACTTTCTGCTATGTGCCTACAAGCTCCTCAGAAACTGCACGGCTGCTGCAAAACCATACTACTACTTGACTTCAACCTCCGATTTACCCACTGAAAACTACTCAGAAAATTCTAGGAATTTGGAAAGGTGATCCTTGCCCAAAACCCAGAAAAACCCAGAAAACGTTTCTTCTAATTCCAACCTTCAAAATTTGACCCTTTATATTTTTGCCCTTTTTCCAATTTCGTTTTTGGTACTGCAACTGCTATTGCTCTCCAAAATTCCAGTAAACCTCTGTATGATCTCTTTCCCCAGTAACCGATATGGGATCTATCCCTCGGCCTCATAGACTGCTAGCTCCACAGGCTGAGCCAGAACTATGCTTTGATACCACTGTAATAGTCCGAATAGGAAAATAGACAACAATACACAGCAATGCAAGCATACAACTATATAGGAAAATGCCGGAAATAGAATATACAGCAAGTACACATAAAAATGCTAGGAATGCTAAGCCATTTTATTAATCTGAGAATATATATGGGTACAATGGATAATCAGAATAAGTGCACCTATCCTTGCACAAGGCAAGTGAAGAACCCTCTCAGAAACAGGAAATGGCTGCTATAGAGACTGTGTCCCAGCTGCTGGAAGAAACTGCCGTAAACTGCTGCTGCTGCAATGAACTGGAACTAGGGGCTGATCCCCTCGCCGGAATGAGCCGAAAATCAGAGATCGCCCGTACTCTCTCCGTCTAGCAAAACCCAAAACTAGAAAATGCAAATGGACCACCTCCTCGAAATCACCCTGTATTCTCCTCAGCAGGCACTGCCTGCCCCGGCAGCCCAGCCAGATGCCAAATGAAATGGCCAAGAAAGAGCCACAAATCCCTCCTGAATCCTCCAACTCTGTACAACCTCCAACAAATACACCGCACCTCACTTAAATCCCACAACCGAACGCTCTGAATCAAACTGCCTCCTCCTAAGACTCATACTACCCAATGAAGCTCAACTCTCAACAAAACCTCCAACCAATCACCCAGAAATCACCTGCTAAAGATCGAAGAAATACCTTGCCCGAGGTGTGCCCATCCTCCTTACCCCCCAAGGGCAGATCTCCACCGTGAGACACTGGCGCACTAACACGGTCGACCCACTTGCAGAGCAATGCTCATGACAGGTCTAGCTCAAAATATCATCAACAATATCAATAATGCCAAATGGAATGGCTCTCCCTCCTTTTATAGTGCTAGCTCCCCCTCAAAACCCTAACGTGGTCCCCTCTCTCCACATGCTCCTCCTAAGCCTGCACAGTTGCTCCTAGAGCCCACGTGAGGCCTCCTTCATGCGTGGTGTGGACCCCCAAGGCTTCCCTTTAAGTCATAACATTGCCCCTACTAGGGAAGTACTTTATTTTATTAAAGTGAGTTGACCCCTCTTTCTCACTTTTGTCGAGCATCGGTCACATAAAGTGCAAACTATGTGTGTCGAAACATTCGAATTAGTGTACACTAGGAAATAGCTTTATCTGCCGAGAATACCTCTGTTCGTCGAACAACACTTGTAGACTTTTCTCAACAGTAAAAGCGTGCCCAATGTCAATAGACAAAACAAAGATGCATAATAGAATGAGCAAATGAAGGGCCTCTCTCCCTCTTTATGCTTGGAGTGCCTTTCTCTCCCCTAGGCCCCACCAAAACTGCATTGTCCCTCTTGGCTACGCTGTCCATCCACCTCTGCGCTGCCTAGGACCCACGATGCCCACGTTGCCACTATTCCCACGCAGTCACTTCGACCCCTTGGGCCCCACGATGTTAATTAAAGGTGCACAAGTGACTTTAGGAAGTGTTTTATTTCCCTAAGTGTGGGTTGAGTGTCTCCTAACCCACTTTATTTATTTACTTTAACTTTATAAAGTAAATTGGCCAAAAATTAATATTACCAATTAGCTGCTACTAATTGGGAATATTACAGTCCTCCCCGAAAACATTGCTTGTCCTCGAGCAATTGCAATGATGGATGCTGCAAAATCTTCTCACTCTCCCAACTGGCATCCTCATCCGGTAAGTTCCTCCACCTTACCAAATACTCCCTGACTGTCCTGCTCCATAGCTGTCTCTCCCGAGTATCTATGATGGCCTTTGGCTGTAGCACCAAATGCCCCTCGTCATCTGTGGGTGGAAGCTCCTCTGTTGCAATCACCTGCTGTCCCAATGCCTTTTTCAGGGAAGATACCTGGAAGATGTTATGGATCCTGCTACATGTTGGCAACTCCAACTCATATGAAACCTCCCCGATCTTGCGTATTACCCTGTAGGGTCCATAGAAGCGGGGCTTGAGCTTCTCGGCCCCCTTCTGCTTCAGTGTGGACTGCCGGTATGGCTGAAGTCGTAAGTAGACCAAGCCCCCTACCTCAAACTGCCTCTTAACTCGTCCTCTATCAGCATACAATTTTTGTTGATTTTGTGCTGTAGCTAAGTTGTCCTTGAGGGCCCGGAGTATATCCTGGCTCTCTTGGATCCAGTCTTTGGCCCTGGGGGCCTTACTAGCACCAAACATCACATCAGCAAAAGACAAAGCATGGTATCCATATAAAGCATAAAATGGAGACATACCAATGGACATGTGATACGTCGTGTTGTAGCAGTACTCCCCCAAGTGCAACCATCGTAACCATGCCTTCTGCTGCCTTGTCACATAGTTTCGCAAGTAGCCCTCCAGCCACTTGTTCACTATCTCCGTCTGCCCATCCGTCTGGGGGTGGTAACTGGTGCTCGGAGTCAACTCTGTACCCACCAACCGAAAGAGCTCCTGCCAAAAGCCGCCCATGAAACGACTGTCTCGATCATTGACAATGGTCTTTGGAAGACCATGCAACCTGAAAACATTCCTGAAAAACAACTCTTCCACCTGAGCTGCTGTGTACCGTGCTGATATGGCAAAGAAGTGTGCGTACTTTTTCAGCCGATCAATGACTACAAAGATACAGTCCTTGCCCTGCACCGCGGGCAACCCTGTGATGAAATCCATAGATATGCTCTCCCATTTCCCCTCTGGAATGGGAAGAGGCTGTAATAACCCTGTTGGGTGGCACATCTCCCCCTTGTTTTGTTGACATACCTAGCACTCCGTGACATGCCGAAGTACGTCCTCCTTGAGGCCCTTCCAAGAGAACCTCTCTTTGATGGCCCTATAGGTTTTGGTGAACCCCTGGTGGCCTGATAATGGTGAGTCATGTGAGGCATGCAACACCTTCTCCTTCAGCTGAGAACCCTCTGTCAGGAAGATCCAATCTCTGAAGTATATCACCTCATCCATCACCCTGTACCTGTCATCTGTGACCTGTCTGTCCAATATCTCACAGGCAAAACGGTCTTTGGAGTACTCCAACAACAACTAAGCCCTCCAATCCGTGTCTAAACTCATCAAGGACAACGCTATCGGTCTGCGTGAGAGAGCATCGACCACCACATTGTTCTTCCCCTTGACATACTCGATGTCAAAATCGTATGCCTGGATCTTGTTGACCCACTTTTGTTGTCTCTCCTGCAACTGTTTCTGCTCTAAAAAGAATCAAAGGCTGTTGTGGTCAGTCCTCACCCTGAATCTGTTCCCCACCAAGTACTGCCGAAACTTGGCCAGTGCATGCATAATAGCCAGCATCTCCTTGTCGTATATGGGATACAACCTCTCATGCAGCAATAGCTTTCTGCTCTCGAAAGCTATGGGGTGGCCTCCCTACATCAAAACTGCACCTACCCCCTCTCCTGATGCATCACACTCAAGGACGAAAGGCTGCGTGAAATCCGACAACACAACAACTGGGCAGCTGCTCATCACCTCTTTGAGCCTGTCAAAGGCCCTCTGCGCTGTGTCTGTCCAATTGAATGCCCCCTTCTTTGTAAGATCTATGAGGGGTGCAACAAGTTGGGAAAATCCCTTGACAAACTTTCGGTAGTAGGTGTAGATTCCTACAAACCCTCGAAGCTCTGTCACGTTCTTCGGCTCTGGCCTGTCACAGATGGCCCTGATCTTCTCCTCGTGGACTCTCACTCCGTCCACACCAATGATATGCCCTAGATAGAGCATCTTTGTTAATCCAAATTCGCACTTGGAGAGCTTAGCAAAGAAATGCTGCTCCTCCAATATGCGCAACACAGCCTCAATGTGCTACAAGTGCTCCTCCCATGTCTGGTTGTATATCAAGATGTCGTCAAAGAATACCAACACAAACTTTCTCAGTTGACCACGGAAGATGTGGTTCATGCAAGACTGAAATGTGGCTAGTGCATTGGTTAGCCCGAAGGGCATTACCAAGAACTCAAAGTGACCATAGTGACATCTGAAAGCGGTCTTGGGAACATCCGGTCCCTCATGCGAATCTGGTGGTCCCCGGATCTTAAATCAATCTTCGAGAAGAACTTCGATCCCCTCAACTCATCAATCCGTGGAATGGGGTATCGGTTCTTCATGGTATTTTTGTTGAGAGCCGAATAGTCAATGCACATCCTCAGTGTGCCATCCTTCTTCTTCACCAGTACAACAGAAGAAGCAAATGGGCTGGTGCCTCATGAATGGCCCTCTCAATCTCATCCTGGTAGGCCTTAGGATGCCTATAGGGTGTAGTGATCACAGCCTGGATGCCCTGCTCCAGCCCAATGGTGTGCTCAAACCCCCGATCTAGCAGCTACCCTGGTGGTATATCTCCGGAAACCATGGCATATCTCCGGAAACAGCAGCATATCTGTCTAAGATAGACTGCACATTTGGGTGTACGACTTGCCTTGTAGACCCTGCCTCCGAAACACGTAGCTCCACTGCCCACTCTATATCTCCCTTTCGGAAGTCTGCCTCCATTTGGTGTGCTGAAACTGTCTGTGGCGCATAATTGTGCATGCCTCGAATCATCTCGTGCTTCCCAGTCTTCTTGTCCGTCCACTCCATCTCCAAGGTCTCCCAATCTGTGGTGACCTTCCCTAGCGTGATCAACCACTGCACTCCCAGTATCACGTTGGTGTCCGGAATGTCCACCACAAAGAAATGATCTGTCAGAGTGTAAGTCCCCATAGTCACTGCCAAGGCTGGCACATACCTGGCACACTGCATGATTCTGGTACCTAGAACCAGTACCGAAAACCCATCAAAGCTCTCTATTGGTATGCTCCTCCGCTCTACCAACTGTGCATTGATAAAATTGTGGGTAGCCCCATTGTCCACTAATACTGAAACACGCTATCCCTGCACAATACCTCGGACATGAAGTGTCAAGTATTTGGGAACCCCTCGCAAAGAAGCAAGGACTCCCTCGGTAGGTGCAAACGCTGCACCTCCCGCTCCTGGTGGTGGAGGTGGCGGATGATCTCCTCTTTGTACCGCATTGCTGCCTCCTGCCTCCATCTCCTCATACTCATCCTCTTCTCATCACTGTCGGAGAAAACCTCGATATAGTGTGCCTTCCTCGTGGCACAACGATGTCCCGGTGCCCATGGCTCCTAGCATGTGAAGCATAGCTTCTTCCACCTCATATCTCTCCTGGTCTCATCATCCAAAGGCCCTCGGCTCTGGTTCCCCTTTGGAGGCAGAACCCTCGTGTCCTTCCCCTTCAGATGAAATGCCGGTCTCTGGGGGAAAGGAGCTCTGGTCCTGGGTAGGGCATCCTGCAAATCCTGGGTCCTCCCAACTGCGTCATGAAGTGTAGCTGGCCTCGTCGATCTAACTAACCCCTGAAGAGGTTCTGCCAATCCATTGATGAACATGTAAATCATCCTGGTTGAAGACAAGTCAGACACCATCATGGAGAGTCTCAAAAACTCAGAAATGTATGTGTCCGGACTCCCGGTCTGCTTGAGCTTAGTCAGCTCAACAAAGTGCTCCTCCGGATCCCTCTGATCAAACCGCTCTATCAGCCTCTGTGTAAACTCAGCATATGCTGTCACCCTTGAGCGTCCCAGTGTGGCCATCCCATGGAACCACCAATCATGGGCCTCACCCTCCAGGTGCAGCGCTGCCACCTTGATTGCCTCTGCCATCTGATTGAGCTGGAAGTAGATATCCAACTTCTCCACCCAAGCCTTTGCCGAACACTTGGAGGATCCATCAAATGTCGGCAGGTAAAATCTGCCCACTGTACGCTGTACATCCCCATCCTGTGTGTATCTGGCCCCTCTGTTCTGGTTGCGGGGTCTGCAGTCCTTCTTGAGTTGTACAAAGTCATGGAAAGTGAGAGCCTCACCAAACTCTCGCCTGTAGGACTAATACTTGGCAAAATAATCTCCCATGTGAACTGGCTTCAGTTCCTGAGGTGCTCCTGTCCTTGTGCCTGTAGCTATAAATGTGGGCATCGTGGAACGTGGGGGAGTCAGTGATGCCATTTGTTGCACTGTGAGGTGCTCCTGCAAGTGATGGGATGTGCCGGACCCTTCTCCGGTGTGGAAACCCCTTGGGGTTTCACGTTATCTCTGGTCTGCGTTGAACTTCTGTCCCATCTCCTCTATCCTTCTCGACAACTCCTGCACAGACTTTAGGAGAAGTTCCCCGAATTCCTTCCCTTCATCTTTCTTCTCTGCCATGGGTTCTTCCTCTTCTGTATCCACTACCGGAATGCAGTCACCTTCTCCAAAAGTGGCCTCAAGCTGCCTCTCTTGGTCCTTATACCTCCTTCCCTGATAAGTGATGTATGGTTTTCCTACGGGTGTCATAGACAATCTGCTCCATAGGCTGAGCCAAGTCTATGAGCTCTGATACCACTATAATATTCCAAGTAGAAATAAACAACAATATAAAGCAACATTAACATGAAACTACAACAAATAGAGAGACATCATACATAGAATGAAAAACATGGAGAACGCCGCGCCATTTTATTATATAACTGAAAGTGAAATGAGTACAATGGTGATCAGAATGATGGCACCTTGGTTTGCACAAGGCAAACTAGAGATACTCTCAGGAATACTCCTGGAATGGCTGCTCTAGCAATGACTGTGTTGTCTCCAAACTGCTGCTGCTGTTACTGGAATAAATTGACTCTTTGGGGCTGTTCCCTTGCTCAGAAAAATATGGGACTTTGGGAATGAGCTGCTCACTCAATACCCAGAAAAGCCCAGAAAGGGTTTTCGAAATGGATGACCCCGAAAAATCACCTCCCTAGAGAAATCACGTGGTCCCAGTGGAATACGCTGGCCCTGAAGATGTCTCTGCAAATGGTGGCCTCCTCTTCTGACAAAATGATGGAATAGCTAAGGACTGATCCATCCTCACTATTCCAGGCTGAATCCCCCTGATAAATCTCAGCTCCCGGCACTACCTCCTCCAAGAATTGCGTGGTCTCTCCTCAAGACTGCGCTGCCCAAGCAAGTGCGTAATCCCTGCTATAGATGCTATAGCTCCAACCTAAAAATCCAATGATAGATCTCCTTACCTGAGCATGCACTCGAAGTCCCTCGGGGCTGAGGTTGGAATCTTTGCTCGGAGACACTCGTTGTGCTAAACAACACTTGCAGACTTTGCTCAACAACAAAAGTGTGCTCAATGTCAATAGAAAAAACAAAGATGCATAATAGAATGAGCAAATGAAGGGCCTCTCTCCCTCTTTATGCTTGGAGTGCCTTTCTCTCCCCTAGGCCCCACCAAAACGGCGCTGTCCCTCTTGGCCACGCTGTCCATCCACCTCTGCGCTGCCTAGGACCCACACTGCCCACGCTGCCACTATTCCCACGTAGTCACTTCGACCCCTTGGGCCCCACGATGTTAATTAAAGGTGCACAAGTGACTTTAGGAAGTGTTTTATTTCCCTAAGTGCGTGTTGAGTGTCTCCTAACCCACTTTATTTATTTACTTTAACTTTATAAAGTAAATGGGCCAAAAATTAATATTACCAATTAGCTGCTGCTAATTGGGAATATTACAGAAGAAGAGGCAATCACATCCCTTGGAGAGGCCAAAATAGGTCAGGTTAGACCTAGAGTTTGAGTAATAGCATGGAAAAAGGAATGTCTCGAGGATAAGGTGCGAAGAAAAGGTTCCCAACTTTGAATACCAACAAGGCAAAGGTACATGAAACCTTTAACAAGCCTTTAAGTTGAAGCTTAACCAAGCTAGGGTTTCTCCCAGGGCAAGAGAAATTTTGGAGAAAAATGGAGAGATTAGCCACCAAGATGGATGATTTTGAGGCAACCACACCTAATCTTGATATTGAATCCTTCCAAACCCCAAAACTCCTCATCTAGAGAACTTCTCTCCAAGCCCTAGATAGGTTGCTTATCCTTAAGAGGGTCGAGATAGAGAGAGAAAGGAGAGCAAAAATGGTTTTGCGAATGAAATAAAGGGTGATCACCTTTTGGACAAGGTCAATGCCTAATCCTTGTGTGGATGGAGTCTATGGATTCTTAAAATTGGCTAAAACTTGCAAATGAGTAAGGATGTCTTGATGCCCTATCAACAAAACCCTAACTATTACCTTTGTGAGAGATCAAAATTATATTGGCAGAGCTATTGTAAGCTTCACCAAGGGGATTGTCATTCCCATATCATACATGAGTAATGCATGCAATAATGAGACCTAACTTCCATACAATTTATCTTTAATAAGAATAGTGCAATAGAAAACCCTAGAGCATCGATATATTCCATACACTAGACATAAAAATCAGAAATTTTCAATAATAAATCTCAATTACAAGACAATATGCATGAACAATCCAATTATTGATCTAAGGAAACTTCTCCAAAGACAAGAAATTAACTCTAATATGCAATGTTCTCCATAGATCTCACCTTGTCCAAGGTACAAAGAGGTCAAAATCTCCGAAGGAGGACTTGTTGCTGCACAAACTAGCAAGCCTCATGAAGAGGCAAAAGCTAGAGGGCACAACAACACTTGTGACAAAGGATCACTGTCACCATAACTTAAGTCCCCTGCTCTTCTCAGAGTTTCGTTGACGGGAGGAGTCCCAATATTAATCTCTTGCGATAATTGTCTTGACTCTTCTTGATAGGTTAGAAGTGAAGAAAGACAATTCATTCAATGGAAAGATTCAACAAAGTTGCAAGGCTTGGGAAAGGCTAGTAGGACTTTCCATGAATAACCCCTTTTGAAATAACTACACAAGACCTAGGGTTGAGACTTGACACGAGATATATGTGCATCCAAGGTCAAGGTATGTAAGAGAAAAGGCAATGTATGATTTGCTTCACCAAGTACTAAAGAATTTACCTTCAAAGAATCCCTAAGTTGAAGGATTAACTTCTAGGGTTCCCTCTTACTGTGACAACTAGGGCATCAAGATTTATGGAGAAGACATCGTGGGAATTCCAGCAAAATTTGAGGTCCTTTAGAGGAGACACAAATAAAGAGTTCTATCCAAACAAAATTCAAAAATTCCTCCTCCAAGAGATTTCTTGCCAAGCCCTAGAAAACCTCCTTATCCTTAAAGGGACAAAATTTTAGAAGAGAAAAAGAATGAAAAACTATGGTTTAAATTTGTATGTGACCACCAAAGGACTTGATTAGTGCCTAGACGATTGGGAGTATGGAGTCATGGGTGCTTATAATTGGCTAAATTGACCTTCAGGGAGGCTAGAAGAGGAAGCCATAGTTACCCCTTTCAATAATTACCCTCTTTAGCATTAGTTAATGGAGTTTCATGGATTAAATATAATCATTATCCACTAGGAACATTATTTCTACATCATCAATGAGGAACACATGTAAAACTTCCCAAGATAATAATTTTGAAAGATATTCAATAAAACAAAGTGCGATTCTTATCATGAGAACAAATTCCATGATTAGGCATTATTTGCAAGATAATTTCATCATAAAGAAACACTTACAAGACAATGTAGTGTATATCCATCCATCAACAATACATTAGAAGCTCATAGTAGTGTTTGCTTTCAGTGAAGATTATCAAAAGGCCCTAACTGAAGGTTCGTGGTTTTGGGGTACAACAGGGCTATTCCTCACCCCCTGGTTCCAAGACTTCGACCCCTCCACGACAGTCATCACTAAGCTTCATATCTGGGTTAGAATTCCCAATTTACCTGCGCATCTATGGCACTTTTTTGTCTTCCAAGGTATAGGAAACACCTTGGGCCGCTTTCTGGCAACAAATCCCTCTAGGGGGGGAGGAAGGAATATACACATATGGCAGAATATGTGCTGAAATAGACATAAAAAAAAGTCTGTCTGATCATATTAATCTCAAAATTGGTGATTTCCTGTGGACACAGAATCTGGACTATGAGAATACTGCTTTCCATTGCCGACACTGCCACCAAACAGGGCACCTTCAGAATTCTTGCACCACATTCCTTGCCCAAAAGAAGAAAAACAATCACAAATCAAAATCCAAAAGCTGGAAACCATGTGATTCGCCCCCCATGGATGACATTGATTCCTTTAGCTCGGATGAGGAGATTGAAGCAGCTGTGGAGAATGCAGTGCAGACGAAAGATATGCCCCTGGTTGACCCTGAAGAACCCATGGTTTCTGCGAGCACTTAGAAATGCACTCATGAGTCCTCCTCCTCCGATTCGGGTAAGGAGATTCCTCCCACAATGAACAACAGTCTACAACTGGTTCTTGCCCACCCACACCAGGCTGGATGGGTCAAAGTCAACAAAAAGAAAGGAAAAAAATGTCGTATGGAGGATTCGACCCACTCTGGGTAGATTCCAATGTCTATCTCCTTTTGTTTCCTAGTTCCTCTCCCTAGTTCTTTGCTTATTCCCTGGTTACTTCTCAGGACCGAGGTTGATAGTTTATCATTTCCGATTTCCTGCTCCTGCTTCTCTTGATTGTAATCTCATTTTGTACCATATGACCTCTTAATAGAATTAGTCTTAAAAAAAAAAAAAACATTAGAAGCTCCAAAAAGATAGCAATAAAGATCCAAACATCAAAGTGCATCCCAAAGGCATCCAAAAGTCTCCTCAAATCACAGGCCCGAATTCTCTAATGAGGTATGCGAAAATTCCAAGTGTGATGAGATGAGTTAACGAATCGATCTCCTAATGACAAGCCCCTAAAACATAATAAATGACATGAAAGAATCTTGGTTACAAGCCAACCAAGATAGCTTATCAAATATTTATAGTTTTAATCCCTCTCTAGTCCAGGTAGGGCTAATGTCACCCATGCGAAATGCTCTCCAAGGCTAGCGTTGAGGCCTTATTACTGCTCAAACTAGCAAGGGTCCTAGGAGGGGATCCTCTAGAGCAACTGCTAGGTCAAGGGGCAACAATGGAGTGATAGCCCACTGTCACCTCAGCTAAGGCTCCCTGCACTTTACGGACTTTCAACGATGGGAGGGGACCTAGTATAAGGGGAATCACTAGATGAATGGATCAATAATAGGATAAGGAGTGATTCCTAAGGTCTATTCACAAGAGAGACTCAATTATATGGCTTTTTTGCTCGGGAAGCAAGGTGATATGCTCTCTAGGAAGGGCTACAAGGATTCTCGAGGCTAGGGTTTGGGAATATATATTGTAAAGATGATTCCTAGGCCTAGAAATACTTATGGAGAATTGGCCTTTATGTGATATTTGTGAAATTAGAGTTATAAAGTTGTGGGACCACAAAGACCAAGTGGACCGAGAGTCAGATCAAGGATATGGAGTTGATTGACCAAGGAGGGTCTTGACCTAATAGGGAAGAGAAGAGGATCAAATGGAAAATTTTCTTTCGAGGATTGAATGCAATGATCCAAATGAGGACACTAGCCAAGGGAAACCTAGGGCAAAAATTGGTCCTTTAGCAAGGGCTTGATATATCTCGGGATCCCATTGTCGGAATTGCTTCAAATTTGGAGGGCCTCTAGAGGAAACCCTTGCGCAATTATGGACCAAAAATCGAGGTATTTTGATGGCTACAATGAGATTTATTCGATGCCCTAGGTGACCTATGGTGGCTAGGCCTAGAAAGAGAGAGAGGAGGCAAGAAAGATAAGCATTTAGGTGACCACCAGTGGATGGATTAGTGCCTTGCCTTTGGGAGAGATGGAGTCAAGGTGAACTTGTGATTTAGAGAGACTATACCTAATCAAAGAGGCCTCTAGACAACTTCGCATGGAAATTAGGGCATAAGAGTAGTTGCCAGAGGATTTTATACTTCGATATGCAATAATTGATGACTTATCAAGGTATTTTCACCAAGGATAACCTCTAGGTACGTTCACCCATTCATACATGGCATATGCAATGATGCAATGCTACAAAAGATCAAAATTTCCACATTTTCACATAGAGTAGCTGTAAATTTCATATCTATATAACAAAAATCTGAACAACATTCATGTAACAAAGTAAATAACAAGAATAAGCATGAAAAATATCACTTACATGTACAAATGAGTATATATAATTATCAAATTATGCCAATAATGAAGCTCCATGACCAAGAAAATAGAATCCAAACATTAAAATTCATTCCATGAAACCAAACTTGTCCTCCAAAAGGGAGTGTGAAATTCTCACAAGAGCTAATAACCCAATCCAAGTGATGATGAGAGAAATGAATCACCTCTCATCTATTTATATCATCTCTAATAAGTTTGATTTGCCTAATTGTCCTAATTAAGCCTTAAATAATAAAATAATGTACAATAATAGCATCCCTTGGTGACAAGCCCACCAAGATAGCTCAATAACATAAACATAAGCTTCTCAAGAGGGCACAATGATCAATAAAATGTGTCGTTGGGCCTTTGAGGAGGCCTAGTGAAGTCTAGACTCTAGAGTGTGCCATGGGAAGAAAGTAGACTCCAAACATAATGGACAAGTGGTTGGCCCCTTGTTTTCCAAGTAGGTCTCTGTGGTGCTCCCAAGTGGGTGTGGGGGCACAAGGACATCCTCATGGGTCCCCAAGTAGATCGAAAATGCTTGTAAACCATCTGTAAGGGCTAGGATGATGACATAAGCTTTCCCTTGCAATGAGCCTCATCTGGACCTTGGAACATCTGCTAAGTGTATGGTGCAAATGTGGAGCCGGTTGGGAAATAGTGAACAAGGTGCATCATCCTTATCCAAAAGGTGGAACACGAGCAATCAATGAGCGGTGTTGGGGACCCATGAAGTACTCTTTGCTATGGTGGAGGCCCATGGCTCTCAACGCTCACCCTACAAGTGCCAATGTGACCCTATGGAGGGCTAGGACCCCGTATAGGGAGACCAAGCCCCAAATGGGGATCCACCTGTAATCCTGCATAAGATCCAATGCGCCCCCTTTCTCTCTAATACAATAAATCATTAGAATAATCAAGTAAAAGAGCTGACAAGTCATGGAATCAATGGGGCACTTCATGATGGCATTCCCTTCCATAATGGGCTTTGGCATGTACAAGTGTCTCTAAGCTCAACAAGGGGGTTAATTAAGGACCCTATTAGGTGGTTTCAACCTTTAAAGGGGGTGATAGGTCTATGGTACATCCATCCAGTGGTAGCTGGCATATGATAAAGCGATGGAATGGAGTGGGGATCGGGGGAATCATCTAAACCACATGTCATGGTACAAGGGTAGCTATAATAAGGGAAACCCACACCTTGGTATATGAGTGTAGGAGGGGGACAGTCGTGGTACATGAGTTACCCTGGCCTTTGTGTTTCCACCCTTCTTCATATGCCTTTTTCCTTTTATTGATTTTTCTTCATAACTGCTCGGAGCTCTAGGGGATGAGAGCATGATGTGTAGTATCTAGCAGTGGATAACCCCTTCAGGTGGGGCAGTTCATCACCCAACAGAAGTTGGGACTATCATGGGTTCTTTAATGATGGAGAGGGTTCATCTAGGGCCCATAGGAACCGGGGCGATGGGCATGGATAAGGGGTAGAGCTCATGTTTGGCTTTTGCCCACGTGCTAAATTTGTACGTCTCGACCATCTTTTGCATTTTTGTGGTACATTTCCAGTTGAGAGTGAGCAAATTATGCTCTTTCTTTTCTTTTTGGCTGCATCAACCTTTGGGCATCGTTCCAGGCCTGACCCAAGGTGTGGGCAAGGGGAGGGGCAGGCTAGCCCTATGTGGACCCTGTTGAAAAGTGTAACTAGGATCGGTCTTCATATTGACTATGTAATTATGAATTTATGTAAAGAAGAAGACAAAGATAATAAATGTATTTTTGTTGTACTTGCTTCATGGGTTTCATGAGCAAGATTTTATTATAGGTCAATAGACTTCTTCTTGATGTCTATAGCGTTTTGTCTTCTAGTATAATTAAGAGTCATGATTATGAAGTATCTAGTTTGAAGAATGCCTCCAAAACCTTGTGGAAGAAAGGCTCATAACAGCCCTTAAGACAACTCTCATTCAACACTGGAAATGATGTAATGAAGTTGGCTGATAATCAGTAATGAAGTCGGTCTGCAAGTCGGCCTAAAAGTTTGTTGTAAGGTCGGCCTAAAAGCCAGACTGTGCACTATATATACTCCAGTCACTGCGGCTCATCAGAAAAAGAAAAATTGCGGATTTTCTCTGTGGTTTCCACAAGAAAATTGCGAGCTGTTTAGAGGATAAAGTGGGGATTTCAGAGGATAAAGTTGCAGATTTCAGAAGGCTAAAAAGTTGCAGAATTAAAGAAGTATATAAGTGCGAATTGCTGAGATTTGGTACAGGGTTACAGTGCGGTCTTATCTGAGGTATCACAACATTTGTTTTAAGGAAGAATATGCGGATATCACAAAAGTATTGCATACTCCTTTGTGACACCAAGCAGAGCAAAGAACCTGAATCATAAGCAAAGTCAAAGTTCAGATCTGTTTGAAGAAGGACTTACTAATTGTCCTAAGGTTAGATTGTGGATGCACCTACAATACATGAAGACAGTGACCTAAAGAAGAAAGCAGTCTTGAAGGAATAAAGTTATAAGTGTATGCAAGGTGAAGAAGATTCAGTCTCCAATAGTTGACTAAGTAATAAGAAGTGAAAATTAGAGACCGAGTTCTCTAGTCCTAGTACAGGTCTGTGCAGATTGGAGCAGAAGAGAAGGATAAGTGTTGGAGGCAGTCAAAGAAGTAACGACAAGGTCTTGGAGGCATTCATAGGTCAAGGGTCTAAGTCTTGGTCATGGTACTTGTCATTTGAAGATCTATAAGAAGAATTTCTCGTGGGTTTTCCTCTCCAAGAGGGAGAGGTTTTGCCCTGGCTCCAATAGCCTAACTATGTGTTTTTTGTATTTTGGTAATTGACTCGATGAAAGACTAAACAAGCTAAGCAAGAGAAGACATAAGTAACTCAAGTAAGCTCACAAGTAATTATCAAGAAGAGAGTTTGAATTAATCTCTATCCCTCCAAAATTCTCAACATGGAATCAGAGCTAAGGTGCTGAACACAAGGGCTACTTGACAAAGAAGACACTCTAGGAAGCAAAGATCAAAGTTTGGGTTGAAAAGACAAATCAATTTGCAAGGAAGACTCTCAAGCTATTTCAAAGGTGATCTATTCCATTCAAAGGATCAACTCATTCAAGACATTGTTAGAAGAGGATATCATCTTTTGAAGATATCCTTTATCATCAAGGATCCAAGAACACCTACATTGGAGATTTCAATCTTAGAAGAAGCTCCTAACTTCATGATCATCAAGGAAGCTGCAAATCACTCTACTCAAGTAAGTATCTATGACCTTACTTAAATCTGTCATGATGACTTATTGTAAAGAGAGCAACAAGCTGGTTGGGTCATCAAACTTCACTGCACGGAAGAAGAGGACAAATTTGAATTTAATTGAAGACGAAGTTATGGACTACATTGAAAGATCGACAATTTAACCACCAAAGGAAGATGATCCAGCTTATGCCAAGCACATGAAGGGAGAAATCAGAGCTCAGAGGATTCTCATAGAATCCATTAAGGACTCACTCATTCCCTATGTATCAAAATTAAAGTCTGTTAAAGAAATATATGACAAACTAGTGGAGCTATTCTCTGTGAGTATTGTAGGAGAAGCAATCTCTCTGAGACAAGAACTATACTAACTGGAATTGTCAGGAGAAGAAGGAATCACTTCATACTTCATGAGGATTTCTGAAATAAGAGATCAACTGCAGGAACTGGGAGAAGTAATGTCTGACACTGAGATGACTACAGTGGTGTTGAATGCTCTACTAGAAGAATGGGGAAACTTCACTTCAAGTTTATACGGGAAGAAAGAGGCCACACCATTCCATGATTTATGGTCTCTATGTAAAGTATAGGAAACAAGATTGAAAGCCAAAGATGATACGGGATCAAGTGAAGGGAATCAAGCCTTTGCAGCCATGTCCAGGAAGAAAGGAAAATTCGGAAAATTTGGTCCTCAGTATAAAAGAAGAAATATGGACAAAGTATGATGCTTTGGATGTAATGAACTTGGGCATCATAAAAGGGATTGTCCTAAATCTGGAAAGGACAAGAGGAAAAAGGAAGAAGCCCATGTCTCAGATATGAGGGAAGAACCTAATGCAAAGAAATCTAAGAAAGAAGAAGCGAGGAATCTCCACTATGATTGAGATCATCTTCTCATATAAGTGATTTATGTTGGTTGTAAAATAGTATGATAGGAAGCTGTGTATATTGAAGCATCATGATCGAAGCATGGCGGGAGCTCTCGGTGAAACAACTCCTAGAAAACCTCACTGATATCAATACTGATGGAAGGCAGTCATCAAGATCAAGGGTCATCACGGAAACAGGTCAAGGGAATGAAGCTCTTCATTCTAGAAAAACTGCTACAGGATGACTCAAAGGAAAAAGGTATGAGGTGTATATATATTTATATGCTGACATTGGATGCTGTGAAGTCATGTCATATGGTTGCAGGTAATGGACTTCTATATTTAGAAGTATAATCTATGGAAGAGGATCTCTCGATGCACTGACATATGAAATCAACATAATATATCCTCATATGGAATATGAGGTGGTTGTATATGAACAAGGAATTGGAAATTGTAAGTTCCTGGGAATGAAAATGTGCAGAAGGGAAGAGATCATGAAGTGCAACCATGTCAAGAGGCAGTTATCATCCGGAAGCCAAGAAGGTGTGACTGGAATATCTCCTGAAGGATATGTAGACTCTGATAGAAGTCTGGTAAAGAAGAAGAACCTTGACAAGACATATCATGAGGAGATGAGTCAATTTGAATAGAGGATGTCGATGCCTATAGGAAGATGTCATGGTTAAAATTAATCACTGAGGTAAACTTTGTTTTGAAAAGTTCATACATATATGTTTATCTAGATGAATTTGTGTAGGACTACTAATCATGTGAAAGGATGTAAAAATCCTTGGAGATGATTTGAAAGAAAGCAGAATGGCATAAAAGATGGACTAGATAAGAAAGACAGATGAATCACTTTCTGGTAGATGACATGACTCATGCATGAAAGTGATGGATGATCTGTGCCCTATGGAGCTAAAGTTGAAGATTCCTCAATATCGAAATCCATGACATCGAGGGAAGGAATTCTTCATGAGAAGCTGGGTGTCTCCATTGCTACTACAGGTCCCTGATTGAGAGGGAGCTTGGTGATCAGTTTCTTGGAAGTGACTGGATAATTCCTAAGAATGAGCTTAGGTACATTCCTTATACATGAATGAGTACATTCCCTTGTGGAATATGTCCTCCCTGGCTGAGAGGGAGAGATAGACACATCATTCTAGTATTCACTTGGAAGACAGAATGGAGGATTGGGTAAATCATTTGGCATTCGATACTCTTTGAGAATGTGTTAGGGCATTCAAGATAAGAGTAGTCGGGACTGATATTCTTTGAGGGCTAGCTACCCAAGAGAAGAATAGTCCAAGAAGGTCATACTTTGGGAACACCCGGGTGGAGTATGTACCTTGGAGAAACAATGACTATGGTGTCTATAAGTCATGTGTCTCGCCAACATTGTAGCCCATTGTCTCGTTGAGAGATGGGGCTGTTAGTCAAGGCCTTGCACTAGGACAATGCTGGTTGATATGATGCTATACAAATGCGATTACTAATCTGATTCTTCTTATGAGATTCTTCAGTTTGAAAGTGACCATGTACCTGTATGAATACCTCCCTAGTTAAGAGGGAGTGTTGAAAAGTGTAACTAGGATTGGTCTTCATATTGACTATGTAATTATGAATTTATGTAAAGAAGAAGACAAAGATAATAAATGTATTTTTGTTTACTTGCTTCATGGGTTTCATGAGCAAGATTTTGTTATAGGTCAGTAGACTTGTTCTTGATGTCTATAGGGTTTTGTCTTCTAGTATAATTAAGAGTCATGATTATGAAGTATCTAATTTGAAGAATGCCTCCAAAACCTTGTGGAAGAAAGGCTCATAACAACCCTCAAGACAACTCTCATTCAACATTGGAAATGATGTAATAAAGTTGGTTGATAATCAGTAATGAAGTCGGCCTAAAAGTTTGTTGTAAGGTCGGCCTAAAAGCTAGACTGTGCACTATATATACCCTAGTCACTGCAGCTCATCAGAAAAAAGAAAAATTGCGGATTTTCTCTGTGGTTTCCATAAGAAAATTGCGAACTATTCAGAGGATAAAGTGCGGATTTCAAAGGATAAAGTTGCGGATTTCAGAAGGCTAAAAAGTTGCAGAATTAAAGAAGTATATAAGTGCGGATTGCTGAGATCTGGTACAGGGTTATAGTGCGGTCTTATATGAGGTATCACAACATTTGTTTTAAGGAAGAATCCGCGGATATCACAGAAGTATTGCATACTCCTTTGTGACACCAAGAAGAGCAAAGAGCCTGAATCATAAGCAAAGTCAATGTTCAGATTTGTTTGAAGGACTTACTAATTGTCCTAAGGTTAGATTGTGGATGCACCTATAATACATGAAGACAGTGACCTAAAGAAGAAAGCAATCTTAAAGGAATAAAGTTATAAGTGTATGCAAGGTGAAGAAGATTCATTCTCCAATAGTTGACTAAGTAATAAGAAGTGAAAATTAGAGACCGAGTTCTCTAGTACTAGTACAGTTCAGTGCAGATTGGAGCAGAAAAGAAGGATAAGTGTTGGAGGCAGTCAAAGAAGTAATGAGAAGGTCTTGGAGGCATTCATAGGTCAAGAGTCTAAGTCTTGGTCATGGTACTTGTCATTTGAAGATCTATAAGAAGAATTTCTTGTGGGTTTTCCTCTCCAAGAGGGAGAGGTTTTTCCCTGGCTCGAAGAGTCTAACTTTGTGTCTTTTGTATTTTGGTAATTGACTTGATGAAAGACTAAACAAGCTAAGCAAGAGAAGACATAAGTAACTCAAGTAAGCTCACAAGTAATTATCAAGAAGAGAATTTGAATTAATCTCTAGCCCTCCAAAATTCTCAACAGAGGACACATGTGGACCCAGACAGGGAAAGAGATGAATTGGGCTAAAATGAGTGGAAGGGAGTGATGTATATGGTGTCAGAAAGTGGGACCACGCAACCAAAATCGAGATTTCCCATGTAGTGCCAACCCTAAAGCAAATAGGTAGTAAAGGAGATTCCACGGGACTAGGCTACAAGGCTAACCACGAAATCGGGTAGTGGAGACAAGAGTACAAACCTAGACCAGTCTTTTCGCCAAATCCCCCCACCAATCCATGCCCAAAAGTGCCCATGACAAGTAAGGAAAATTACTCAACTATACTAATGAAAAGCCATACCTTCAGGGTCGGGATGCCCACCTTCAAACATACAATCATAACAAGTGGGCGAGGGACCACATGGCTGGCTTATGTGGCGAAGATAATGGCACATTGAGCTATCTGGATTTTGGTGGTTGTTGGCTGCTAGTTGAGAACCATCTAGGAGAAAATTTTTCTCCTATACATAATACCCACAGGTGGTGGGTAACAGGCCTCTTGTGCTAGAATTTTGGTAGAGGGCCTCTAAAATCATAATGAAGAGGATCATCTCCTCATTATGCTGCAAAAGATCTTCGAGACCCCTATTATAGGCTTGGGGCTCCAAAATGGGTCTTATGGGTCTCCAATTGGCTCAAAATCATGTTGATGCTCCATCAAGGAGGGATCAAGGATGCCACTTGCCCTCCCTTGTCTCCCTAGGAAAGACCCAACCTCTTCTGCAGCTTGGATCAGATCCCTAGTGTCAAATGCAATGTGTAACAAGATGGGGCATCATGGTCCAAGTGCATCATATCTCAAATAATTGGGGCAATGAACAAGCTAATAGTGGTGTTGAAGAATCCCATGGTGTGGCAATTGATGCTCTACATGAATGGAGGCCCATGGCTCCCAACGCTCACCCTACAAATGCTGTCATGATCCTCTGGAGGGCTTGGATTCTGTATAGGGAGGCCAAGTCCAAGATGAAAACACACCTGCAATCCTTTATAAGATCCAATGCGTCTCCTCGCCTACAGACACAATATTTCATTAGTGCAATTGAGTGAATAAGCTTGCTAATCAAGGGTAGAAATGAGACTTCATAGTGGGTTTCCCTTCCAAATTTGGGGCTTTGAGCATGTAATGGTGTTAACTCCTTGGTAGGAGTGGCTAATAGACAACCCTATTAGGTGTTCCCAGCCCCTAAAGGGAAGGACATGTCCAAGGTACATCCTTCAAGTGGTAGGTGTCATGTGGATAATGATGAGGTGGATGGGGGACACATGGGTCTCAAGGCCAAATGACATGGGCTTAAGGGTGGTAATGGTAAGGGATATCCACATATTTGGGTGTATGAATGTAGGAGGGAGCAATTGTGGTACATGAGTTACCTCGACCTTTGTTTTTGCATCCTTCTTCATTTTCCTTTTGCATTTTATTGATATTTTTTCTTTTATTTTACTGCTCGAGGCTCCAGGGGATGAGAGCATGCTGTATATGATATAACAATGATTACCCCCTTAAGGTGGGGTAATTCATTGCCCACCAGGGGTTGAGACATGCATGGGTTCCTTAATGATGCAGGGGGCACTCATAGGGGCCCTAGGAACTAGGGTGATGGCCGTAATTAAAAAGGGTAGAGCTCATGTTTGGCTTTTTTCCACGTGCTAAATTTATTGTCCCGACTATCTTTTTGCATTTTGTGGTAACATTTCCTTTCGTATGTGGCCATATTATGCTTTTATCTCCCTTTTTTAGTTGCATCAACCTTTGGGGCATTGTTCCAACCTCAACCCAAACATGTGGACAAGGGGAGGGGAAATACCAAAACCTGTGGACCCAGTGGTCATGTGGACCTAGAGAGGGAAGATGATGAAATAGGGCATGTAATGTACAAAGGGGAGTGAAAAATGTGGAACAAGAAAATGGGACCACACTACCAAAATCGAGGTCTCCCAAGTAGTGCCCATCCTAAAGCTATACGCCAGTAGGGGAGATCCCACGAGACTAGGGTTGAGGATTAACCCCCTAGTTAAGTCAAGGAAACAAGACTACAGTCAAAACCCTTCCTCCTTCCAAGTCATCCAGTAATCCATACCCAAGTGTGCCCAAGAAAAACAAGCATAAGCACCCAATTACATACTGAAAAATCATATCTTTAGGATTGGATGGCCCACCTTCAAACCTATGACCTCAAGAGATGGGCAAGGGTACACGATGGTTGGCTTAGGTGGCGGAGATAAAGTAGCACATCAAAGCTATTAGGTGGCTGTCAGGGGCTGCTGCTGCCGACTGAAGGAGGATACATCAGAAAGAAAATCTCTCCAAAGGGGTATCCCACTTTTGGTGGGCTACAACACCGAAATAGTCGAAGTGACCATTAATAACAATGATCCTCTCTTCTATTTATATGAGGAGCATAAGTTCTAATTATTAGCCTACAAGCCCTTAAAAACAAGTAAAATCACAAAAATGCCTTGGGTTACAAGCCAACCCACTAGCTTTTGGCATAAATGCTAAGAAAATCCCACAAGTCATGAGCCGTGAGGCTTCTAAAGATGATGTAATTCATGAAAGAGGCTCCAAATGTCATGCGTTGGTGCTACAAGGTGCCATGTGTGATGTAGTAGCATCTAAAAATCATCATATCAACCTCAATAGCCTTCTGTGGTCCCAAAATCCAGTTGGGGCACCATAAAGGGGTCTCTATTGGTCTCCAATTACACATAATGTCCATCTATGCTCCAATGTTGAGGGCTTTCCAGGTGCTACTAGCGCTCTTAAGTCTCTGAAGGTGAGAACATCCTCATTTGGGCCCTGAATTAGTTACCATCCCTCATATGGTGCTAAGGTCGACCTAGGGGCATGCTGGGTTCAGGTGTATCACATCCTGAAGAATCATCTAATGTAGTGCAAAGTGGTAGAACATTCTGGGTGGAGGAGGTGCCCAAGGCCATGTGTGATGTGCTACTATTGCTTGGAGGCCCAAGGCTCTCAACGCTTCACCTGTGAGTGCCAATATACTTCTCTGGTGGTTTGGGTACTTGTGGGTAAGGTGCCTAGGACATGGGCTGCTGAACCATGTGACAATCACAACATAGATTCTAGTGAAAACAACCATTCATTAGGGACGATAATCATTATTGCATCTAAATGAACCAAGGTTGAATGTAATGGGCTATTTAACACTTCAAATAAGTATTTCCTTCCAAAACCAAGGCCTTCAGCTCACAATGGTGTTTCTTCCTTGGGTTGGAGTGGCTAAAGGACAACCCTATTGGGTGTTTCCTGTTGAGATTTTGTGTAGTTGGTGTAGCATCGGGTGTGCTCTAGCCCTGAAATTTTGTGGAGGGGCTAAGACACACTTGAACTCCAAAACCCAAAAAGTGTTTTTTGAAATTTTAGCTGGTGTTCAAGTTATTCAAATAATTAATTATTTAATGGATTTCCTTAGTCTAAACTTAGGAAAATTAAATAATTAAAGTGAATTAATTAACACATGTGTTGAAATGTTCTAAAAGACACGGATCAAGCAGCCTTTTAATCTCAGCCGTTGCTTAATGTTTTAATCTCAGCTGTTGATGAGATCATCGAAAAAGTATAAGAGAAAGGCTTGAGGGTCAGTTGAAGACACACATATAGAGGCAGAGTTGAGAGACTGATCTGGAATTCTAGGGTAGGGTTTGCTAAGAATTTCCAGAGGAGTTTTTTGCAGCGAGGGGTAGTATTAGCTGAGGGAATGATCTGATCCCAGAGCCAAGAGTCAGCAAGAGGCAGAGGAGCAGCTTTCAAGCTCTATTTTAAAAAACGGCCGACTCAACTCCGACCAAGCCTGGTCGACCAAGCCATTAGGCTGGCCGGTCCGACCAGGTACAAAACCAGCTAGGTTGGCTGGTTTGTTACCGAGCCGGCCGGTTTTTGTACTGGCTCGGTAACAAGCCAGCCAACCAGGCCTGGCCCGAGTTAACTAGGCCGAGCCAAAACAGCCGGCCGTTGGGCCCAAAAAAAACGATTTTGTGGACTTCAAACCGGATTTTAATCCATGTGGACTTCAAACCGGATTTTAATCCACTGTTAGGTTTGTTTTAGGTTGTCTAAGCCCTCCCCATGCTATTTAACTAACCCAACCCCTCTATTGAGCTCACATCTTTCTCATTCAATTTGCTTGAGCATTTGTGAGAGTTTTCTGAAGATTGTGGAGTTGGTTTTGGAGCAGCAGTGAGGAGCTTATTGGGCAAGTTTTGGAGCAACAGTGAGGAGCTTATTGGGCAAGCTTTGGAGCAGCATTGAGCTAGAGGAAGCTAGAGGCTAGAGGTATTTATTTTTTCTCTTCTAAATCTGCCTTTGTTTATTTTATTTATTTAGCAAATCTAGCATTTGCCATTTGCATTTCCATAGTTTTTGGCATTTGCCATTTGGTGAAAGAAATGAGCATAGAATGAATAGTTTTTGTTTTGTTTTCATGTTCAGATTTAAGCATTTTATTTCCAAGTCAAAAACTCAGTCCAAAATGGCCCCTAGAGCAAAAGACTCTGCTTGGGCATATGCTGAAATGGTTGGGGATCAAATGTTTTGCAAATTTTGCAAGAAAAAAATTGAGGGTGGAGGGGGCATTCATAGACTGAAACTACATTTGGCTGGTGTTAAAGGCCAAATTACCGCATGTGAAGCACCAAACATTGGGGAAATTAGGAAGCAATTGAAAGAACAATTTGACAAGTTTGAGCAAGAGAAAAATAGGCAAAAAGAAATACAGGCTGAAATTGGGAGGAAGAGGAATCTACAACATATGATGGCTGCCAACTCAAGTTTTGAATCGCCCTATTATGAGGATTCCTCATCTATCCCTTCTACTGATGCATCAAAAAACCCCTTTCGCTATGTTCCTCCCTCTAGGGAGTCTATTCTGACAAGGGTAAGGGTGCAATGAGAAATAAGGGTACTATTAAATTTTTTTTTGTGTCCTCATCTCCCTCTGATAGTGCAACTGCATATGGTCCTAGTCCTCCAACTGTGCAGCCCACTTTAGATGCTCATTGGAAAAAAGAATTGAGAGATGTTGCTTGTGAGTACATTGCTAGATGGTGGTATGATGCTGATATTCCCTTCAATGCTACTCGTTCACCATATTATGAACCTATTTTTGATGCCATATATGTTGCTGGAAAGGGCTTCAAACCTCCTACTATGCATGAGTTAAGAGGATCTTTTTTGCAAAGAGAGATTTCAAACATTGATGATTATTTGAAAGAGTTCAAAAACTCATGGGCACGTACAAGATGTACCATCATGTCAGATGGATGGACTGATCAGAGGAACCGTACCATCATAAACTTTCTTGTCTTTTTCCCATGGGGAACCATGTTTCTAAGATCAGTTGATGCATCTGATAGGGTGAAAGATGCATAGTTGTTGTTACAGCTTTTGGATGAGGTTGTTGAAGAGGTGGGGGTGGCAAATGTTGTTCAAATCATCACAGACAATGCCTCTAACTATGTTCTTGCTGGTAAATTGTTAGAGGAAAACACCCAACCATCTTTTGGACCCCATGTGCTGCACATTGCATAAACCTCATGCTTGAGGATATTGGCAAAATAGACTGGATCAAGAACACTATAGAGCATGCCAAATGCATCACAAAATATATTTACAATCACTCATGGATTATGAGTCTGATGAGGAAATACACAGGGGGCAAGGAACTTATTAGGCCTGCCATCACTAGATTTGCAACACATTTTTTGACATTGCAATCTATGGGTGCCCAACATAGAAACTTGCAAAAGATGTTTTCTAGTGATGAATGGAATGAAAGTCAGTTCTCTCGCAAACAGGATGGCAAAGACATAAAAAGGAAAGTCGTTGAAGAAATACTTTGGAAAAAGGCAGCAAACATTGTGAAACTTGTTGAGCCATTGGTTAAGGTGTTGCGCGTGGTGGATGGGGAAAGATTGGCTATGGGCTTCATTTATGAGGCTATGGATCAAGCAAAGGAGCAGATAAGGGCAGCATGCAAGGACAGAGTGGCTAAGTATGGGCCCATTTGGGAAATCATTGTTCAGAGATGGAACAATCAACTCCATCGCCCGATACATGCAGCTGGGTATTTTCTAAACCCAAGGTATCATTATAAAGCTCAGGAAACAGGAGCTTTGACTGTGGAGGTTAGAGATGGATTGATTGACTGCATTGATCGCATGATCCCCACAGAGAGTGAGCAGTTGAAGATACACAAGCAGATCACTATGTTCAGCCATGCCACTGGTACCTATGGCAAGAACCTTGCAAGGATTGCAAGGGAATTAGATGAGCCAGGTAAACAAAGAATTTCAATTTTCAAATTTATATTTTATAATTTATTATTTTGTACAATTGTTTATAAAATTATAATTTCAATTTCAAAGTTGGATATAAATTGTTGAGCTAACTGAAACTCATTTTTTGCAGCACAATGGTGGGAGGCATTTGGTAGCCACTGTCCTGAATTGTAGAGGTTTGCAATCCGCATTTTGAGTCAAACTTGCAATGCTTCTGGGTGTGAGCGCAATTGGTCTGTCTTTGAGAGGATTCACACACACAAGAGAAACCGTTTGGAGCAAAAACGGTTAAATGATCTAGTGTTTGTCCAGTACAACCTCCGACTAAGACGGAACCAATTGCTGAACAAAAGACCTGATTCAGATTCCATTGTGTTGGAGGATATTGATCCAACATCAGATTGGGTAGTGGAGTCTTGTCCACCAGAGTTTGATAGGGAGAGTTCACTTGACTTCGATTTAGAGATGGAGGCGACTATGCTCAATGTAGATCCACTAGTAGCAGACCCAGTCCCAGGCCATCTAGTTGCAGGTGCAGGCACTTCCTCTAGTCAGCCACGACAGAGACGCATAGCTTGTCTATCTGATTCTCAAGGCGGTAAGGGCAAGGGTATAGTTCCAGTTGAGGATGTTGATTCAGAGGAGGAGGCGGAGCGAGCGCCTTCCCCCGATGGTTCAGAGTTTGAGGAAGAGGACATTGGCTTGTCAGAGTCAGATGACTAGCAGTAGTTACTAGTTACTAGTGACTATTCATGTTTTATTGTAGAGGCCATTTAGAGCCTCCTTAGTTATGTTTTTTGTTTTGATCTCTATATCATCATCATGTATTGGTCCTTGGACAGTGCACTGGGTGCAATTTTGATATTCATATAATGGATATATTCATGAGCCTACTTTGATCATATGTTGTCTTTTGTCTATATTGTAATGCTTTGTGTTTGGAAACATGAATAAAAATCTTTAAATTTATGTTTTTGTACAAAAAAATTAATATTTAATGTATTTTTTACAAAAACCGAGTCATTGAAACCGAGTCGACCGAGTCATTACCAATTCCGAGTCATTACCGAGT
>CM076578.1:1224735553-1224796239 GCA_034641835.2 Pinus albicaulis
GTGCAATTTTGGTATAATGGATATATTCATGAGCCTACTTTTATCATATGTTGTCTTTTGTCTATATTGTAATGCTTTGTGTTTGGAAACATGAATAAAAATCTTTAAATTTATGTTTTTGTACAAAAAAATTAATATTTAATGTATTTTTTACAAAAACCGAGTCATTGAAACCGAGTCGACCGAGTCATTACCAATTCCGAGTCATTACCGAGTCATTACCTCGGCCTGGTAGCTGACCGATTCCGTTTTTTAAAACATTGCTTTCAAGGACAGTGCAGAGGAGCAGAGAGCAACAGCAGCAGTTGCGCATCGCAGGGGCTTTAGTCGCTACGCAGGTGCTACACAGGCCCAGGAGGGGCAGCACTGCAGCTTCATGGAGCTTCAGAAGTTATGCAGAGGCCTCCAGAGGTAGTGTAAGGACTGCGTCACCCACTCTGGGGTTACGCAGTCCCTCTCTGAGCAGCGCAGTGGTACGAAGAGCCTAGCAGGGTTGATGCTGGGGCTTTAAGGGCAGCGCTTGGGTTTCTAGGGCCAGATTCGAGCTGAGTCTTGTAAATCTCGTTTGAGGGTGTGGCTCAGTCAGATATTTGGTCTTGGAACAATAGGATAGCTGCAGATTTCTTTTATTCTCTGTCGAGTTTTCTAGATCTGGAACCCAGATTTGCTGTACTCAGATTCTACTTAATAAAATAAACCCTCATATCTGTTGCACCGGTTTTCCCGCTCTGGGTTTTTCCGGGGACTTATGTCCAAAAATTAGTGTGTCAATTTGTTTGAATGAGCGTAGTATTCAGTAAATGATTTGCATGTGTAGACTGTAGTTGTGTTTACTTCGGTATTTTCTTAATATAATTTCTGAAGATAACTTGTATAATTTAATCAAGTAGGAGAAGTAAACCATGATACTGCAGTAGATTTTTCACATTTCCAACCCCTAAAGGGAAGTAACATTTCCTCAATCCACCCTTCATTTTATAGGTGTTGGTGAATAATAACGATGGTACAAAGGGGCCAACATGATGGGGATCCACATACTGAATGTATAGATGAGAGGAGGGAGCAATCATGGATACATGAGTTACCAACTTGGCCTTTGTTTGCGCCTTTTACTTTTGCTTGATTTTTCTTTGTATTACTCCTCATAGCTCAAGGGTTAGAGATTGCTTTGAATGATATTGCAGTTGCATTACCCCTTAAAGATGAGTCATTTCATTGCCCATCTAGGTTGGGATATGCAAGGGTTCGTTTTGATGATGTAATGGAGCAACATGTGCTTAGGAATATGGTGATGGCCATAATGAGTGAGGTAGAGCTCATGCTAGGCTTTTGTCCACGTGCTAATTTGTATATCTCGACCATCTTTTGAATTTTGATATCCTTTCTTTATCTTTGTTCTATGGCCATGATATGCTCTTTCCTTTTCTTTTAGTTGCATCAACCTCCAGGGAAAACTTCCAGGCCCTGCCGAGGTATGTGGACGTATGGGTGCCAAATCTCAGAGAACTAATTGTTAGTTGAACTTGAAGAATGGATGTGAAATAAGGGTTTGTAATGTATGTTGGAAAGTCGTAGGTATGGAATAGGGATAGAGGGAATTATGCTATCTCAATTAGGGATTCCCAAGTAGTGCCACTCCTATACTCATTGGGCCATTAGGGGACCACTGGACTAGGATTGAAGATTAACCCCTCCATTTAAGGTGAAAGAACAAGATCACGGTCGAAATCTGTCTTTCTTCTAGTTCACCCAATTATCCATATCAATGCCCAAATACAAAGACATAAGCACCCGATTGCAAAATGAATAAAGTACCTTTTGGTCGGAAGTCCACCTTTATCCATGTGCTCTTTGTTGATTTGGGGTAGCATCGAATGTGCTCTAAGTCTCAAATTTTGTGTAGAGTCTTAAACACATGTATTCCAAATAACCCAGAAATCGTTCAGTGAAATTCCACCCGAATTGTATTCTATTAAAATAATTAATTATTTTTAATGGGACGCTAAGTCTAAACTTAAGGAAATAAAATAATTAAAGGGAATCAATAGAATATGGGTGTGAATGTTCTAGAAAAGGCAGATCAATTCAAAAGTTAATCTTAGCCATTGATTAGAGATCTAATCTGGGCCGTTGAAGTCTCAACGGGAAGACTATAAGAATGGCTTGAAGAGTCATTTGGAAAACGCATCGAGACGGAGAAAGAATCTAGAGATCGAAATTCTTTAGTGAGCAGTGCTCAGGGAGAAGATCGATTGAGAGGATTTTCACAAAGAGGGGCAGAGATAATTTTCAGAAGGAAGAATTCCAGATCGGAAGAGTGAACAGAGAGAAGACAACAGGAGCCACACACAGCTGCGCAGAGCCAATGACGCAGAGATTACGCTGGGACTATAGAGAGCTGCAGAGGGAGTTTCATTTTATGTGGAGGAGACAACATATGTGAAATTTTTTGAATATCTCAAACATAAACCCTACTATTAATTTTCAGATTTACTTCTCCTACTTACATTAAGTCATTAATGTGAAAATTTAGCATTAACATCGAAGTAAATACATCAACAACCTACACATACAAATCTAAACTGAATAACACACGCAATGACAAAGTGACACACAAGGATTTTTTGGACAACTGTCCCCGAAAAAACCCAATGCGAGAAAAACGATCTTCTGGCTGCTGGAGGGTTTTATTATTATGCAGAGTCTGAGTACAACATTTTTGGGCACCAAACTTGGTTGGCCCTACAGAGAAAAATACGGCAAGCAATAGCTCTATCTTCGGAGACAGAAAATATGGGTGATTCAACCCTCAGCGGGGAATTATGAATTCGATCCCTTTCTGACCCACTGAAACCCAACGTTGCTTTGAAGCCCTATGAGTCAGCCTGACTGCCCCGCGTCAACCCTTGCGTTGCTCAGGAAGGGCCTGCGTCACCCCAGACTGGGTTACGCTGCCCCTGCGCTGGCCTAGCTGGCCCTGTGTCAGCCCTGCGTGGCCCCTATTGCCTCTGCACTGCCTTTGTGTGGCCTCTGCTGGACTGCATAGCTCCTGGCTGCCTATGCGCTGCTCTGGTATGCTGTCTCTATGCCTCGGTTGTACTCTTGGCCTGGGATCAAACCACCCCTTTCGCCAATACTGCCCCTCGCTGCAGCTGAAACACTTCTGAAATTCTTAGCAAACCATGCCTTAGAATTTCAGCTTAGTCTCAGTCTTCTGCCACAGTTTGTGTGTTCTTTAACTGACCCCAAGCATTTCCTTTATACTTTTCTCGTTGGGAAACCAACAACCATGATCTAATCTCTTATCGATGGCTAAGATTAAAAGAAAGCTTGATCCGTGTGACTTAAGTCATTTTCATCACATGTTTAATTTAATTAACTTTAATCTTTTATTTTTCCTAAGTTAGACTTAGGGTCCTTAATTTAAAAGATTAATTAATTAAATATCTCTTAAACAGGATGGAATTTCTTAAATCGCTTTCTGGGTCTTGGAGATCTCATGTACTCTCAAAATCTCAACACTCCCTCTTAGCGAGGAATGTGCTCTAGCAACAATACTTCACCCCAAAGTTCTGCACTGTTCTCTGGTGTGGGTCTCTACGCTGATGCTTGGCCTGCTGCCCTTCATCACTGCGTTGTTGCTGCTTTCTCGTACTGTTCCTCATGACACTGCCACATCTGTACTGCATTGTGCTGCCAACTGCTACACTGCAACTCAGTTGATGAAAGTAAGCAACTGAAGTACTCTTGCCCAATCTTTGACAGAAAAGTCTGTTGGGCTGCATCCTCATCACTGAAGCTCCATAGGCTGCTGCTCTGTGCTATCATTTGGAGGCTGCTACGCTACTGCAACTCTGCACTGCGTAAGCAGACCTCCTCTACACTGCCTCTGCGCTGAAGTCCCCTACGCTGCTGCTGTGCTGCGCTGTCCTCCTGAAGCTTCTGCGTTGCTGCAACTCTGCACTGCATAAGCAAGCCTGCTCTGCGCTGCTGAAGTCACATCAGCCCCTCTGCTATTTCATCAACATTGTGCTACTCCCTCTCATCATCCAGCTCTGCCTCTGCTCCATCTGTGATTCTCTGCACCCACTGCTCCACTTGCCCGGCTACCATCTTAAGGCTCCCGTAGCTCGTATGTGATCCAAGAGTTGTGCTACTCAAGGATCCTGCCCCCACTCTGTAGCTGCTCTATAGATCCATGTCGCCCCACTTTCGTGGTTCATGAGCGCTCATGGCTATGTCATCTCAAGAGCCATTGTTCGCCACAACAGCCTTGAAGCTAGAAGCTTCCTTGTCCTTTTTCTTCTGAGGACAATTGCTGGCGAAATGTCCTAGTTCGCCACATTGGAAACACTTGATCTTCGACAGATCACGCTTCTTTCTCCCTTGCTGCCTCTTTGATGCCAAGGCTGCATCTTCCTTTTCTTCCTTCTTCACTCTACTCGAACCAATGATGTATTGTTTCTTCGTCATCTGGTGGATTTCCTCTTGGCGGAGGATAGCCCACATGTTGTCCCAGTTGGGAAGGTCTGCTCTGCCTAGGCGACTTTGGAAAAAAGTTTCCCACTCTTCTGTGACTACATTGAGAGCAGTCCTCACCATGACATCGTCATCTACCTTGACTCCCATGCTAGTCAGCTGATCTTGGATCGATTGTAGTCTGGATAGAAAAGGATTGATCTCCTCTCTGTTGACCATCATGAATAACCTCAGCTAGTTTTCCAGAAGCATCTTCCTCTAGACGGATCTTCCTTCATACAGTGTGGTTAGAGCTACCCACATCTCATGAGCCGTTGCCTTCTCGGCTATGTATGAAACCGCATGATCTTTGACCCCGTCCATTATGAAGCGCTTGGTATGTGCTGTTGCTTCTTCATGCTTCTCTAGGAGCTTAGCATCGGTCAGCATGGCCAGGACTTTCTTTGCATGCTCCCTCAAGTCGTATGCCTCCATGACTACTAGGATTCCGGCCTTCTAGATTGCAAAGTTGGACAGGCTGTCCAACCTATCCTGATCACGTAGTCCATGAGGTGTCATCTGCTCAGAAAATGTGTTGGAACGAATCCTCCTCTCTATGCTAGAGACTCGGAACTAGGGTCCTTGGCGAGACAGGAACCCTCTGCTCCCTTTGACAATTGACTCCCTCTCTTAGAAGTCTGCCAAACAAAAACGAATCAGCTCTCTTGGATCCTCTGATCGATCTTCATACTTCTTTGGCAGGAAATCTTCTGAGAAGTTGTTCTCCTCCCGCTCTTCGTTAACTTAGCTTAGGCTAAATTATGCACCGACATAATTTTAACCCCACCAACAACTGCTGAAGGTCTGCAGCTCAGCTTTTGGCACTCTGAACAACAATCAACTTCAGGACTGCGTCACCCTGGCTGGCCTCTGCGTGAGTAAACAGTCTCAACACAACTTCTGTGCTGCCTTTGCGCAGTAAGTGCGTGGGCCTGCGTGGATCTGCATGGAGACTGCGTCACCCTGGCCTCTGCTTGAC
Source organism: Pinus albicaulis (assembly GCA_034641835.2). Taxonomy (NCBI): domain Eukaryota; kingdom Viridiplantae; phylum Streptophyta; class Pinopsida; order Pinales; family Pinaceae; genus Pinus; species Pinus albicaulis. The sequence goes on from CM076578.1 coordinate 1,224,741,051, forward strand.
TCTGCTTCCTTCTACTGCTGTGCTGCCCTCTTTGGTCAGGTTTTTTGCTGCTGCTGCTGCTTTCCGCAACACAGATTCTTCAGTTTTCTTGCTGGAAATCCAGGCTAGATCTGCAATAGCTCTGATACCATGTGAAAATTTCTGAATATCTCAAACATAAACCCTAATGTTAATTTTCAGATTTACTTCTCCTACTTACATTAAGTTATTAATGTGAAATATTCAGCATTAACATCGTAGTAAATACATCAACAACCTACAAATATAGATCTAAACTGAATAACATGCACTATGACAAAGTGACACACAAGGATTTTCTAGACAACTGTCCCCGGAAAAACCCAATGCGGGAAAATCGGTCTTCTGGCTGTTGGAGGGTTTTATTATTATGCAGAGTCTGAGTACAACATTTTTGGGCACCAAACTTGGTTGGCCCTTCAGAGAAAAATACGGCAAGCAATACCTTTATCTTCAGAGACAGAAAATATGGCTGATTCAAACCTCAGCGGGGAATTATGAATTCGAGCCCTTTTTGGCCCATTGTAACGCCAACACTGCTCTGAAGCCCTCTGCGTCAGCCCTTGTGCTGCTCAAGAAGGGCTTGCGTAACTCCAGACTGGGTTATGCTGCCCCTGCACTACACTGGCTGGCCCTGCGTCAGCCCTGGGTGGCCCCTGCTACCTCTGTGCTACCTCTGTGTGGCCTCTGCTAGACTGCGTAGCTCCTGGCTGCCTTTGCACTGCTCTGGTATGCTGCCTTTCTGCTTCGGTTATACTCATGGCCTGGGATCAAACCATCCCCTTTGCTAATACTTCCCCTTGCTTCAACCGAAACACTTCTGAAATTCATAGCAAACCACACCCTAGAATTTCAGCTTAGTCTCTGCCACTGTGTGTGTGTTCTCCAACTGACCCCAAGCCTTTCCTTTATACTTTTCTCACTGGGGAACCAACGACCGTGATCTAATCTTTTATCGACAGCTAAGATTAAAAGAAAGCTTGATCCATGTGACTTAAGTCATTTTCATCACATGTTTAATTTAATTAACTTTAATCTTTTAATTTTCCTAAGTTAGACTTGGGGTCCTTAATTAAAAATATTAATTAATTAAATATCTCTTAAATAGGATGGAATTTCTTAAATCGCTTTCTAGGTCTTGGAGATTTCATGTACTCTGGTCCTTCCACAAAGTTTGGGAGCTAGAGCACATCCGATGCTACCCCAACACCTCAAAATCTCAACAGCAGAGGGCCAATACCAGTGCCTGGAGGACATTTTCGGAGGGTAGAAGATTCTAGTTTCCAGCCAACAGCGAGTACCAGTGCAGAAACAGAGAGCAGCTATAGGTGTGACGCAGAGATTGCGTGGGTGACGCAGTCACTGCGCAAAGGCAACACAGAGCAACTTAAGTCAAGTGCAGGTCAGTGCCGGAATCTCGTGGAAGAGTGAGATTTGTCTCACAATAATTTATTTGTTAGATTTCTCTATATGATTTGTCAGTATCGACAATCATAAATTTGTACTCAGAAAAATTACTGCATAATATTAAAACCCTCAGCTACTGCACCGATTTTCCCACATTGGGTTTTTCCGGGGACAATTGTCCAAAAATAACGGTGTCTGTGTGTGTATACTTGTGCAGTTGTGCTAGTATTTCTTTCTTGTACTTGTTTATTGTGAAGATTGCAGTGTATTTCATTTCTATATTTATCACAACATTTGTTAAATAATTTGCTTCAGTTAGGCAATAGAAGATATCTAATCAGTTGTTGTAGTAGGATTCTGAGTAGCGAAATTTTCACATGGTATCAGAGCTGACAGATCTAGAAGAGGCAGTACTGAGCAGAAGAGGGAGAAGACTGTGTAGACAATGAACCAGGTTCCTCAAGGAATTGCGCAACAGGCTCAATGTTAAGCTTCAGAAGGGACACAGTTTGTTCTTGCAGAAGGAAAAGAGCACGGATAAGTGTGGAAGAATTAGATATCTTATCTTCTAGAATAGAAGAAGATTGTGCATGTTTGTCGAGTTCAGCATCTGCAGGTATTTGGTACATTGATAGCGGGGCTTCAATTCATATGACTGGAGTACGAGAATATTTCTTGAGTTATCAAGAAGAGCAAATGAACTTCCAGATCACTATGGGGAACAGAACAAAATGCACTCAAGCAGGGAGAGGCACCATAATGTTTTAGACGGAAGCAAGAACCAACATCAGAGCCACAAATGTGCTGCATGTGCCAGGACTTGGGATGATTCTAATTTCAGTGTCCCAGTTACAGGACAAGGGATATGATGTATACTTCATCGGGAAGAAGGCATATGTCAAGCATCCAAGCTGGAAGAAGAAGAAGCAAATTGGAACTCGAAGCAATATATTCTACAGATTGTGGGTCGAGTCTCCAATGGCACTGATAGACAACAACTTGATGGCAAGAGGGACTTGAATGAACTATGGCACAGGAGAATGGGACATCTGCACCATGGAGCATTGAGGATGCTCAGAGAGATTGTTATTGGTGTACCAGTCCTCAGTACGGAGCATGATGATGTATGCAGGAGATGCGTACTAGGGAAATACGCTAAAGCAATCTTTCCGAGAAGTGAGAACTGAGCAACAGGTGCATTAGGATTGATACACTCAGATGTTTGTGGCTCGATGTCCACTCATGCTCTCAGCGATGGCAAATATTTTGCCACCTTCATTGATGATTACTCCAGGAAGACTTGGATTTACTTCCTAAATACCAAAGATGAGGTCTTTGATCGGTTCAGAGAGTTTAAAGTCCTCATAGAGAACATGATAGGGAAGAAAATAAAGATATTGTGCTCAGAGAACGATGGAGAATACATAGATGGAGACTTCACAGATTTCTGCGCAAAGGAGGGCATCAAGAGAGAGTGGAAAATTCCATACTATCCACAACAGAATGGTGTAGCAGAGCGGAAGAACATGACTATTGTAGGGGGAACAAAATCCATGTTATATGACCTAGAACTGCCTAGATTCTTATGGGCAGAGGCATGTAACACAACTGTATACGTCTAGAATATAACTCCTCACAGAGCATTGTTGAAGAAAACGCCTGAAGGAGTTTTCACAGGGAAGAAACCAGAAGTAGGACACCTCCGGATATTTGGAAATCTGGCATATTGCCATGTGTCAGATGAAAAAATAAGTAAACTTGATCAGACTGCAGAGAAGGGGTATCTCGTAGGATACAACGAGACCTCAAAAACATACAAAATCTACATTCCTATTAGCAGGAAAGTTGTAGTGAGGCGAGATGTTAAATTCATGGAAGATAGAGCCTTTCAGAAATTTCGTGAGATGCCAGCAGAGGATCAGGTAGCAGAGGTTCCTTTAGTCCAACAACAACAGGGGCAGCACAAAGGACAGGCAGGAGGGCAGACACCATGATCTAGTACAGTAACCAGTACTAGCATTTCCATAGGAGAGGAAGAGTCTTGAGGTTCTCAGCAGATAGAACAACAAGCACCAGAGGAGGAATTGAGAGAGCCTCTTACCACCAGTGGTCGAACTAGTAGGGACGCACGACAAATACTGAGGGACGCAGAGGAGTTCATTCAAGCTCTCAGAACCGGGAAGAGGCAGCGTAGACAACCTGACAGGTACCAAGCATTGGTTGCACTGGTAGAGGAACCCTCCAATTTTCAGGAAGCCGTTAAGCACGAAGTATGGGTGGATGCCATGGTTTTCATGACGAATGATGTCTGGGAAGTTGTACCTAGACTAGAGAATAGATCAGTTGTAGGATCAAGATGGATCTACAAGATCAAGTACGCTGTAGATGGTAGCGTGGAGAAGTACAAGGCAAGGTTTGTGGCAAAGGGGTATGCGTAGAAAGAAGGAATTGACTATGAAGAGACCTTCGCCCTGGTTGCCAGATACACCTCCATTAGATCTGTTGCATCCCTGGCAGCTCAGATGGGATGGGAGATTCACCAAATGGATGTCAAGACAATGTTCTTGAATCAGGTGATAGAAGAGGAGGTGTAAATAGAACAATGTGAGGGCTTCGAAACTTATGAGAAGAAATCTCATGTATGCAGACTGAAGAAATCCCTATATGGGCTCAAGCAGGCACCTAGAGCGTGGTATGGTTGCCGTTGGATAGATAGCTACTTGCAACAGTTGGGATTTGTCAAGAGTGATGCAGATCCCAATCTCTACTATTTATTGGTAGAGAATGAGCCTCTAGTTCTAGTACTATATGTAGATGACCTATTTCTTACAGGATCATATAGGCTCATAAAGGACTGCAAGAGGAATCTGGAAGCAGAATTCGAAATGAAGGACTTGGGGTTGGTGCATTATTTTCTAGGATTGGAGGTATGGCATAAGAATGGATAAATCTTCCTGGGGCAAGGGACATATGCCATGGAAATTCTGAAGAGGTTCAAGATGTAGGATTGCCGATCCATGGCGATGCTTATGATCATCAACTGGAAGAAGATAGATGCATTAGGAGACAAGGAAGTAGACCCCACCTTGTACAGACAACTCATTGGGTCACTCATGTATCTGGTCAATACCAGGCAGACATTTGTTCTGCTGTCAACACCCTTAGTCAGTTCATGGTGGAACCGAAAAGGGTACATTGGGCAGTAGCAAGGCACATTCTCAGATATGTGCGGGGAACAGTTGGATATGGGTTGAAATACATTGGAGGGGATGATGTCAGATTAAGTGGGTTCATAGATATAGATTGGGCAGGAAGTTCAACTGATCGGAAAAATACTATGTTACACTGCCTGTGGGGACAGGGGGACGAGTTTCCAAGATGGCGAGAGTGCACCCCCAAATTTTCAGGGGACGACGGGTTGGGGACGGCAAGTGCGGCAACTATTTATTATATTTATTATTTATTAAAAAATTAAAATTAAAATAAAATTAAACATGAATCAAAATAAATAAATTACTAAAATGATAAATCTAAAGACTAATAGTAAATGCTAATAGTCTAATAGTATCTAACTGTCATTGAGAATTGTGCATCATAAATTTTTTTTTGTCATCATTGTATAACTTAAAAAGTACTATTAGTTTCATACAACTTACAACCTGCAATCTCCTACTGTCTAATATCTACATAATCATTGATACATGATGAATCATTTCAAAATTTAAATAGCAGCTAAAGCGTAAAAATAAATAGTACTAAAATTTAATAAAGATGTAAACATGATCAATTCATTAATATTCAAATATAAATCTCAAATTAAGAGTCTAGAAGTAGAAAACCATGGATTATATATTTATAAATTATAGTCATAGACTATAGTCCAAGAACCAAAAATGACAAAAATTAAAATTTAAAAATAATATGCTTCCTGTATGGAGTATAAACGGTGATTGTTTAGATGTTGTAAATACTTCACAACTGCCTTCAGATTTTGCCATCTCAGTAACAAGCTCAAGATTTTCGGATTGTATGGAGACAAATTGGTATATAAATGGTCATTAGAGTGATGCTGTTAAGGTTTGGCACATGGTAAATGCAACTGAGGAATGTGTTTATAGAGAAAATCAAAGTGTAGGTTCAACTTCTATCAACAGTGATACATATGCTAGAAGCAAATTATCGGATTCATTTGAAGGTCTGGATGTTGGAATCAGAGTGCTCGAGTATCATCTAATTCTAGTGAAGGTTTTTAAGGCCCATAAACAACCAGTTACAACAGTTTATCTCTCGAGTGACTTGAAGCAGTTACTTAGTGGTGATGCATCAGGCCGCTTATTATCATGGGCATTGCCGGAGGAGAACTCAAAGAATCCTCCATTGCAAGAAAATCAAGTAATGCTTTCGAAGAAAAATGTTTCATAGAACTGTTGATGAAGCCAACATAAGTAGAGCTTTGTTTGGTGGATATCTATCTTGGCTTTGTCCTATTGTCTACCTTTTTTGGAAACTCAAAGTTAGATCTTTGCAACACCACCTTAAGAAGATGGCTATTGCAGTATTCAGGGATTATTTTGGATGAAGTGGGTTTCGCTTTCTACAGTTCAAGGGACCTGGTAATTCTCCATGCTGATCCTATCGGAAATGTAATATGAGTCCCTAATTTATCGAGGGACGTTTTGGAAGTCCCCAAAAAGTCCTTGAATTTTCGAGGGGCAAGTGGGTTTCGCTTTCTACAGTTCAAGGGACCTGGTAATTCTCCATGCTGATCCTATCGGAAATGTAATATGAGTCCCTAATTTATCGAGGGACGTTTGGAAGTCCCCAAAAAGTCCTTGAATTTTCGAGGGGCAGCTAGGGGACGACCTTGAAGTCCCCAAGTCCTCGATGGAGTCCCCGACAAATCTGGAACGTTTTCGACGAGTTTAGGACGGATCCCTGTGCAACATAGGAAAAATACCTCTGGGTACTGTTTCAGTGTTGGATCAGGAATGATCTCCTGGTGTAGCAGGAAACATAAGTCGGTAGCATTGAGCTCAACCGAAGCAGAATATATGGCAGCCAGCACAACAATGTGCGAAGCCATATTGCTTAGAAAGCTTCTTGTGAGCTTGTTCAGGAAAAGGATGGTGCCGACTAGTGTTTACTGTGACAATAAGAGTTGTATCAAGCTCTCTGAGAATCCAATATTTCATGATCGGTCCAAACACATAAACATTAGATGCCATTTTATCAGAGACTATGTTCAGCGTTGGGTTGTACAGCTGCAATACGTTCCCACAAGAGATCAAGTAGCAAATGTATTCACAAAGGCTCTAGGAAGAGCAAAGTTCGTTCAGTTCAGGGAGCAGTTGGGTATGGTTGAGAATCCGTTTCAGTAGTAGATGGATTGCAGCAGTTTAGAGGGAGTTGCAGTACAATAGCAGTTGGCAACAATATGCAGTGTCAGCAGCAGTACAGATGCAACATTTGCATAGAGTTGATGGCAATAGGGTCAGACATCAACAACACAGAGGGAGATGCTTCAGGGTCAGAGCAGTGTGCAACAGGGCATATTGATAGAGCACATTCCTCGCTAAGAGGGAGTGTTGATTTGGGGTAGCATCAGATGTGCTTTAAGTCTCAAATTTTGTGGAGAGGCTCAGACACATGTATTCCAGATAACCCAGAAATCGTTCAGTGAAATTCCACCCGGATTGTATTTTATTAAAATAATTAATTATATTTAATGGGACCCTAAGTCTAAACTTAGGGAAATAAAATAATTAAATAGAATTAATAGAATATGGGTGTGAATGTTCTAGAAAAGGCGGATCAAGTCAAAAGTTAATCTTAGCCATTGATTAGAGATATAATCTGGGCCGTTGAAGTCTCAATGAGAAGACTATAATAATGGCTTGAAGGGTCATTTGGAAAACACATCGTGATGGAGAAATAATCCAGAGATCGAAATTCTTTAGTGAGCAGTGCTCAGGGAGAAGATCGATCAAGAGGATTCTCACAGAGAGGGGCAGGGATAATTTTCAGTAGGAAGAATTCCAGATCTAAAGAGTGAACAAATAGAAGACAACAAGAGCCACAGGCAGCTGCGCAGAGCCAATGACACAGAGATTACGCTAGGACTGCGGAGAGCTACAGAGGGAGTTTCGTTTTCTGTGGAGGAGACAACAGAGGGTCAGTACCAGTTCTCGGAGGACATTTTCTGAGGGTAGAAGATTCCAGTTTCCAGCCAACAGTGAGTACCAGTGTAGAGACAGAGAGTAGCTACAGGTGTGACGCAGAGACTGCGTGGGTGACACAGTCACTGCACAGAGCAGCTTAAGTCAGGTGCAGGTTAGTGCCGGAATCCTGTGGAAGAGTGAGCTTTGTCTCACAAGACTTTATTTGTCAGATTTCTCTATATGATTTGTCAGGATTGACAATCATAAATTTGAACTTAGAAAAATCACTGCATAATATTAAAACCCTCAGTTGCTGCACTAGTTTTCTCACATTGGGTTTTCTGGGGACAATTGTCCAAAAATAACGGTGTCCATGTGTGTATACTTGTGCTAGTATTTCTTTCTTGTACTTGTTTATTATGAAGACTGCAGTGTATTTCATTTCGATATTTATCACAACATTTGTTAAATAATTTGCTTCAGTTAGGCAATAAAAGAAATTTAATCAGTTGTTGCAGTAGGATTTCGAGTAGCGGAATTTTCACACTCGTCAGATGGGTGAGAAGCATCTGCCTGATGTAGGTGGCAGAGATATAATGGCACGCCATCGGGAGTGGTGGCTGTTAAGGGCTGCATGACTAGTTGGGTGGATGTGAAGAATAGGAGAAAAATGAGTTACCAGGATTCAAATATAGATACAGATTCAGATACAGATCCACCAACTTTTGGAAAAAATAGGATCCATATACGATGGGGATCCGGTAGGTGCTAACAAAATAAATATTTTTTTTATAATTTTTATAAATAAAATTTACATAAAAATTATAAATTTTATAATATAACTGATATATAATTTTGGTATGTAATACTTCTATAAAACAATTAATATATTAAATTAATGAACTTAGAATCAATATTTAACATGAAATAATTAATATATTAAATTAATAAACGTAAAATAAATATTATACATTAACTATTTAAACAATTTAAATTAGAAACATCAAAAATTAAATGGTCAATGTCTAATTTGAAATACAACATAAAAGTAATTACACATATATAACAAGTAATTACACATATATAACAACCAGGTGATGGCACGATTCTTTTTTATCACCGGGCAAATGTAATAGGAGAACACAGGCTAACCTTCAATTGTGAGCACATGTGTGAATGTAAATTCTAAGTTCGATCAAGCCAACCAACGAACACATGTTTTAAATTATGCTGTGCCAAGGTTTTAAAATTCACCAGCCAACCACTAGCGGGATTAGATTGTGCAACATCTACCAGGTAACAGTGCATAGTGTAGATTTTAAACAGATCCTCACGAAAAAAAATTGGGAGTGAAACGCCATCGTGTTTCAAAACATCGGGATTAGAATGAGTTTGGGTTTTAATATTTGCACAATACTGAGTAACCATGCACAATGCAAATCCTACTCGAATCCCTGTGAATTTGGATCTGAATTCTTTTCTAATGCGGGGATTTGCAGATCCAGGCCCCTGGCCTCACGGATCTGGTAACATAGGAGAAAATGTTTCTCCTATAGGGTTATCCATTTTGGTGGCTAACAATTGTTACCTCACATTCAACAAAAGGGGACAATTTGGAACACCTCTTCCTAGTGACAAACCAATGACATAACCCATCATACAGTCGCTAGCATTCTCCAAGAAATATGGCACATGAGGTAGCAAGCATCCATATCTCAAGAGAGTGATCCATCAAACGAAGGCATGGACGTAACACCTGTGAAATTTTCAAGAGGAAAATATTTCTGCAATACTTGGTTTATTTCTCCTACTTATGAGATAAGTTATTTACAGATGCTTCAGTAAATTTTGAAATAAACACATTTGCAGATCTTCACTATCGTTAAGAGCATAAGAACTGAAAGATAATTTACACATGCAGCACAATAGAAACAACCACATGAACACAGTGATTTTTGGACAATTGTCCCCGGAAAAACCCAATGTGGAAAAACCGGTGTAGCAGATGAGGGTTTTATATTTATCTTCAGAATTGGGAAGTACATTTACAAGAGTCTGATGAGTAGAGAAAAATTTGCAAACACCTGGCTGAATTTTCTAGACCTTCCAGACAAATTTCGGACCCTCGGGGTGACCTCCTTCACCCTCTGCATCATCCAACGTGAAAGCTCTGCATAGTCCCTCTCTGGACTGCGTGACTCTGTGTGGAGGGGTTCTTGTTGCTGATCAACTCCCTTCCCTTCATCCTCCTGACTTTTGTTTCTCGATAACTGACTCCTCCCTCCTCCTTCTGCTTCTGCAACCCTATTTCTACAAACTCACCCACTGAAATTGAATTCTCTTGCTTCAGAATCAATTTCCCTCGGGTACTGAGAATGTCCCCGGCTTGATTTCCAAATGGCTCTCGAGTCTCTTCTTATAGTCTTCTCGCTGATGAATCAACGACCAAGATTTTTCGTTAATCAATGGCTCAGATTAAAAGATGAATTGATCTTCGTTTTCTAGAAGATTCACACTGTGCTCTATTAATACCCTTTAATTATTTAATTTCCCTAAGTTTGAACTTAGGTTCTACATTAAAATAATTATTTTTTTTAATAAAGTCATATCTGAGTGGAATTTCCACAAACGATTTCTGGGTTCTCTGGATCACTGATGTCCAAGCCTCCCTACCAAAATGAGACTCGGAACACTTTCTGATGCTATAGAAATCAACAGCACCAAACCACTACATGGCCACCCAGCATAGGGGAGTGAATCTCGTCCACCAAATAACTCCATCAAATAATCCAATGGCAATAAGAGAAGATGGTCCATGAAGATGTATCCCCACAAGTCCATCACAATGCTACAAAGGTACCAGCTGCAAACCCCATCATTGTGATGAAAATCGCAATGTGAAACCTCATACAATATGAGGTGTAACACCATCTATATGCAGAATCTCTTTTTAGGAAATGAATTGCCAGTTATTTACTAATTGCTTAACCCTGCGTCCTGAGACCCTGGTAAACTTGTGGATTCTGGAGTCCTAGGCTGCAAGCAGTGGATAGTTCAATACATTGAACAGAATCATATGCCTTAAACAACTGGTGAGGCAATCATAGGCACTTCAGCTTTTAAATTCATTGAGATCCTAGAAGCAAGTGTTATGAATCTCTTCCTTGTTTACATGAGTCTTGAATCTTGTATTCATAACATAAGTTGGTCTTTGGAGTTGGTTGGGATGTTGTGTAGATATAAATTAGTGGAGGTTTACCACAGCTAGTGAAGATTCGATTCTCAGTGCACCCACATATTTATCCTGAGAATCCTCAAAGTGACATGCTCCAGGAGTTCAGTATCCTAAAATGGTTTTCCTGGAAAAAATAGGAAAAAGAATGCAAAGGTTGGTCTTTGGAACTCTTAAGAGTTCCTGTAATCCTGGACATAAATGAAGTGTGTGTAAGATTTCCGGTATTTGCAGGTCACTTTAGGAGGTTTTCTTGTTTTTAAGAGATTTTCTATGAAAATATTGACAATAACAATATTGCTTATCCACACAACTGTATTACTCACATGTTTTCAGATTCAGAAACTCTGCCTGAGAATATTTAGCTGTTCAGAAGGTTAAACTTGTTAAAAGTCAAAACCTCATTATATTTTCTGTTTTTTAGAGACTCAAAAACGAATTCTAAAATGTCCTGAGGTTTTGGTGTCAGGTTCGAGATCCACGTGCTACACATAACTGTTGGGCTTACAAGGTGGGCAGTGTTGGTGATATGAAACTTGAAAGTGATTTCCTAATTTCTGCTGAAGGAGCAAGATTCCAGTCTGATTGATTGAATCTAAGAGAACAATTATCTTTTCTCTTATTTTAATACAGCTTGGAGAGCAATATAGATTTAATGATGATGGAGAGCCTGGGGGTACAGCTGGGAGACCAATCCACTCTGCAATTGTTTCGTCTGGTCTAGACAGAGTAATGGCAGTGGTAATCAGGTTATTAATTCTATTTGTTATTTATTGCATGTGATGTAGAGAACACTCTGATAGTGGGGTTAATTTTCTTGAAAACAATGCCTTTGTGTTCTGCTGCTTCTAGATGATATTCTCAATCATCATATTTCTTAATGATGTATCTTGTGCTCAGGTACTTTGGAGGGATAAAATTAGGTACTGGAGGCTTGGTTAGGGCATATGGAGGGGTCACTTCAGAGTGCTTGAAAGATGCACCAACTTGTGTAGTGAAATCTAAGGTCTTCAATTTTCTGCTTAAGCTTGTTCAGGCTTTTTCTTTTTTAAAGGTGTGTCCTGGTTTTCTATATTGCCATTGATTGGGATGCTGAGAATCAGGAAATCTAAGGTGGTTATCTTTTGCCAAGGTTCTTCACTTTTCCCTTTTAATCTTTTACTCTAAAGGTTTGGTGGTAAGCTTAAGGAGAGATATGAATTGGACCCTTTTGAGACAAGGCCTACCACTAGAGATGAATCACATTCAATTTGCATGCTTTTTGTATATATATGTTTTGATGAGGACTTGGATATCTAGCTCAACTGGAGAGAAGGGACCATCTTACATTAGGGCATTTATATACTGATGCCTGGGTTTGTTTCTGTTCATGGTTGTAGCTTACAATGGTTTTGGGAGTACCTTTTGACCTCTTGGGCAGCATCTATCCTCTGGTAAGTATGTGGAAACTGGAAACACATAAGGATACACATGGAATAATGTTATAAGTTATCCTATTCTTTGTAGAATGCAAGTTTTATTTTGTTAATTAATTATTATGTAACACAATTTATGGATTATAATTCATCTCTTATACCAAAAGTACTTTTCTCTGGAATGTAGTTGTGTTCTTAATTAAATTTATGCATTGATATAATCACATTGCTTGCATAAGTTCTTGGCATATCTTGAGTAAATTCAATATCTGCTAGGGTGTCAAATCCCTGCTTTTAAATTCATTGTTTGCAAATATTTGTCGTGCTGCTTTCCTACCATGTTGTGAGCTTCCAACAGCTGGCTAAAGTTCCAGTAGCCCATTACAAGACAAAATCTTAGTGGAATAAAAAATGCTTACCATATTGAATGTAGATCCTGGATGGGGATGCCTCCCACATCTCCATTGCAGTCTGATGACACCTAGGCTATGCCATCTTGCACCTGGGGCATGGTCATCATTTACGTGATGCACTCTATGGGCTAACTTGGGCCCCTGGGCCCTGACCACCCCCTGTTAGATTGTGAGTCCCAATTGCAAAGTCTAAGACCACATAGATATGAGTGTTGATTTTTGGTAGCATCAGAAGTGCTCTAAGTCTCAAACTTTGTGGAGAGGCTTAGGCACATGTATTCCAAAGAACCCATAAATCGTTTGTGGAAATTCCACTCAGAATATGTTTTATTAAAATAATTAACTATTTTAATGGAGACCCTAAGTTTAAACTTAGAGAAATTAAATAATTAAAAGGTATTAATAAAACAGAGTGTGAATCTTCTAGAGAACATGGATCAAGTCAAGTTACGATCTTAGCCGTTGATTAGAGATATAATCTCGGCCGTTGATATCTCAATGAGAAGACTATAAAGGAAGACTTTAGAGTCATTTGGAAAACACACCAGTGCAGATACTCAGTTGCCCAAGTAAAATCGATTTTCTTAGTGGCTGAAGTTTGGCAAGAGAAAATCGATCCAGAGGGAGAGTTGCAGGTGGAGGAGAGAGAGAGGGTTCAACATCAATCTGGGGTATAGGAGCAGGTGACGCAGAGGCAGGAAGGGACAACGCAATGGGTGGAAGGGACAACGCAAAGGACAACGTAGAGGTGATGCAGATCTACGCAATCCTCACGCAAAGCCAGTGCAGGGGTGGCACAGGAGGCCCAGGAGAGTAATTCTAGGGTCATTTCTCATCAGAAAATTTGTGAGGAATTTCTCCAGTGTTATCATAGATAATTTCTCTTCGTTGTTGAGATTTTGTGTAGTTGGTGTAGCATCGGGTGTGTTCTAGCCCTGAAATTTGGTGGAGGGGCTAAGACACACTTGAACTCCAAAACCCAAAAAGTGTTTGGAGAAATTTCAGTTGGTGTTAAAGTTATTCAAATAATTAATTATTTTAATGGATTTCCTAAGTCTAAACTTATGAAAATTAAATAATTAAAGTGAATTAATTAACACGTGTTGAAATGTTCTAAAAGACACGGATGAAGTAGTCTTTTAAACTCAGCCGTTGATGAATGTTTGAATCTCAGCTGTTGATGTGTTCAATGAAAAAGTATAAGAGAAAGGCTTGAGGGTCAGTTGGAGACACACACATAGAGGCAGAGTTGTGAGACTGATCTGGAATTCTAGGGCAGGGTTTGCTAAGAATTTCCGTAGGAGTTTTCTGCAGCGAGGGGTAGTAATGGCTGAGGGGATGATCTCGGAGCCAAGAGTCAAAAAGAGGCAGAGGAGCAGCTTTCAAGGACAACGCAGAGGAACAGAGAGCAGCAGCAGCAGCTATGCAGCACAAAGGCTTCAGCCGCTACGCAGGGGCAGTGCTGTAGCTTTAGGGAGCTTCGAAAGTTACGCAGAGGCCTCCAGAGGCAGCGTAAGGACTGCGTCACCCACTCTGTGGTTACGCAGTCCCTCTCTGAGCAATGCAATGGCACATAGAGCTTCGCATGGCTGACGCTGGGGCTTCAGGGGCAGCACTGGGGTGTCTAGGGCCAGATCCGAGATGAGTCTTGTAAATCCCATTTGAGGGTGTGGATAAGTCAGATATTTGGTCTTGGAACAACATGTTAGCTGCAGATTTCTTTTATTCTCTGTCAGGTTTTTGAGATCTGGAACCCAGATTTGCTATACTCAGATTCTACTTAATAAAATAAACCCTCATATCTGTTGCACCGGTTTTCCCGCTTTGGGTTTTTCCGGGGACTTATGTCCAAAAATCAGTGTCACTTTGTTTGAATGAGCGTAATATTCAATAAATGATCTGTCTGTGTAGACTATTAGTTGTGTTTACTTCGGTATTTTTTGAATCTAATTTCTGAAGATAACTTGTATGATTTACTCAAGTAGGAGAAGTAAACCATGATACTACAATAGAATTTTCACATGGTATCAGAGCGATAACAGATCAAGCTGAATCTCTAGCAAATGAGCTGAAGAATATTTTTACTGTAAGGTGGCAGCAAAAGCAACAGAGATCCAGAAAGGGAAACTTGGCAGCAGGAGAACGCAGATCCAGGAAGGGACAGCGCTGCAGCTACAAAAGGCCATCAGGCTTAAGAAGAGCCTTCTCAGGCCAGCGTAAGGACTGCATCACCCAGTTTGGGGTTACGCAGCCCACTTCTGAGCAGCGCTAAGGCTACGCTGGGCCAATCAGTAAGACGCAGTCCAGTCATTCTTCCTGTTGCAGAAAAGTTCTGCCAAGATTCGGAAGCAATGCTTTAGATCTTCAACAGTGTTGGTGTGGTGGAGATTCTGCCGGTGCAGAATTGTGCCTAGCTAAGTCAACAAAGAGCGGGAGGAAGACAAACACTTAGCAGATCTGAGCCAGACAGATCTAAAATTCGATTAGGAGGGTGATCGAAGAGTACTGTTCGATTGTGTTTGGGTGAAATATTTCCAAGTGGGAAATCAGTTTTCAGAAGAAGCAGTTGATAGAGGGTTTACAGTCACCAAGAAACCCAGATCCAGAGTTTCTGTGTAGACATAGAAAGAGGGAGAAGAGTACTGTTTCTGTCAGATTTGAGCTAGATGGCTTCCCATGGGCTGAGAGATCAGGACAGGTTGGACGGTGTGTCCAACTTTGTCATTTGGAGGGCCAGGATCCTATCAGTCCTGGATGAATATGACATCAAGGACCATGCGACGAGTGTTCTAGTTGTGCCTGCACATCCTGATCCTCTGAATAAATTTAAGGAGAATCAAGCGCGGACTAAGCATATGATCATGGACGGAGTGAACGATCACGTAGTACCACATATTGCCGATAAGAACACAACAAATGACATGTAGGTCGCACTAGAAGCGATGTATCAAAGAAGCTATGTCCAACAAAAAATGCTTCTAGAGAATCAGATGAGGCTTTTCCAGATGCAGAAGGGTGAGGAAATAGATCTTTTCCTTTTTCGACTTTAGACCATCTGAGACCAACTGGTTGGCATGGGTACAACTCCAGACGAAGGACTCTTAGTAAGGACTGCCCTGAATGCAGTCTCAGGGAAACATTTGTTTAGAGTATACTGGGAAGAGTAGCGTTACCATCCTGGGCAGACATGTGGGCAATCCTCAGCCAAGAGGAGATCAGGAGGATCACCAAGAAGCATAATATCAGTGGAGGGACAGTCAGAGTGAAGAAAGAAGAGGAAGATGATGCAGCCCTTGCATCAAAGGAAAGAAAACAACAAGGGAAAAGAAGAGGGACCTTTCAAAGGTCTGGTGCTTTAACTGTGGCGAACTTGGACACTTCGCCAGCACTTGCCCTAAGAAGAAGGACAAAGGAGCTTCTGATTCCAAGGCTACAGCAGCAAAGGATGATGGTTCTGATAATGATGCAGCCATGAGTGTTCATGTGCCTCAAGAGAAGAGGTGGGGTGACATGAATCTGTAGAGCATCTACAGACAGTGGTGGGATCCTTGAGTCAACCCTACTCTTGGATCACATAGAGCTACAAGAGCCTTAAGACGATAGCGGGATGAGTCGGGAGATGGTTGCCAAAGGGAGAGCTGAAGAGCTGAAGAGGGAGCAACGTAGTGCAGAGGCAACAACAACGTGGAGGCAGCAGCGCAGAGGCCGATGGGACTTCAATAGCGCAGAGAGGCTGTGCTCATGTAGTGCAGAGTTGCAGCAGCGTAGTAGCTTCAGGAGGACAGCATAACTTAACAACCAGGAAGCTTCAGTGATAGATGCAACTTGACTTATCTGTCAAGCATTTGGGCAGGAGTCCTTCAGTTTCTTACTTCTCGGCAACTGAGTTGCAGTGCAGCAGTTAGCAGTGGCAGTGCTATGGGTAGCATGATGCAGCAAGTTGAGAGGGAGCTGCAGTACAGATGTGGCAGTGGCAGTGGCATGGGAAACAATACATAGAGCAACAATGCAGTGGATGGAGGGTAGTAGGCCAAGCATTAGTAGCACAGAAACCAACATCAAGATCTTGCAGTACATGGTGTGGATATATTGCTAGAGCCCACTCTGTGCTAAAAGGGAGTGTTGAGATTTTGTGTAGTTGGTGTAGCATCAGATGTGCTCTAGCCCTGAAATTTTGTGGAGGGGCTAAGACACACTTGAACTCCAAAACCCATAAAGTGTTCGGAGAAATTTTAGCTGGTGTTCAAGTTATTCAAATAATTAATTATTTTAATGGATTTCCTAAGTCTAAACTTAGGAAAATTATGTAATTAAAGTGAATTAATTAACACATGTGCTAAAATGTTCTAAAAGACACGGATCAAGTAGTATTTTAATCTCAGTGGTTGATGAATGTTTTAATCTCGACCGTTGATGTGTTCAATGAAAAAGTATAAGAGAAAGGCTTGAGGGTCAGTTGAAGACACACACACAGAGGCAGAGCTGTGAGACTGGTCTGGAATTCTAGGGCAGGGTTTGCTAAGAATTTCCGGAGGAGTTTTCTACAGCGAGGGGTAGTATTGGCTGAGGGGTTGATCTGATCTCGAAGCCAAGAGTCATCAAGAGGTAGAGGAGCAGATTTCAAGGACAACGTAGAAGAGCAGAGAGCAGTAGCAACAACTACGCAGTAGCTGCACAGCGCAAACGCTTCAACTGCTACGTAGGCCCAGGAAGGGGTAGCGTTGCAGCTTCAGGGAGCTTTAGAAGTTACGCAGAGGCCTCTAGAGGCAGCATAAGGACTGCGTCACCCACTCTGGGGTTACGCAATCCCTCTCTGAGTAGCGCAAAGGCTAGCAGGGCTGACACTGAGGCTTCAGGTACAACGCTGGGGTGTCTATAGCCAGATTTGGGCTGAGTCTTGTAAATCCCATTTGAGGGTGTGGATCGGTCAGACATTTGGTCTTGGAACAACAGGTTAGCTGCATATTTGTTTTATTCTCTGTCGGGTTTTCCAGATCTGGAACCCAGATTTGCTGTACTCAGATTCTACTTAATAAAATAAACCCTCATATCTGCTGCACCGGTTTTCCCACTTTGGGCTTTTTCCGGGGACTTATGTCTAAAAATCAATGTGTCACTTTGTTTGAATGAGCATAATATTCAGTAAATGATTAGCATGTGTAGACTATTAGTTGTGTTTACTTCGGTATTTTCTGAATCTAATTTCTGAAGATAACTTGTAAGATTTAATCAAGTAGGAGAAGTAAACCATGATACTACAATAGAATTTTCACATTCGTTACTGTTGATTGCAAATTGTACAAGAAGATTTTGCTGAAGAATAATAGAAACCCTCATCTGCTTCATCGGTTTTCCCATATTGGTTTTTTCTGGGACAATTGTCGAAAATATCTGTGTCATTCTTGTGCTAGTATTTCCTTGTCGATTTACTCAGTAATTATAAAGTTTGCATTTGAATTTATTTCGATATTTACTGAAGAGATTTATGCAAATAACTTATTTTTGAATAATATGTAGAAGAAATAATATCAGATAATGCAGTGCGATTTCAAGTTGAAATTTTCACATGGTATCAGAGCTGGGTTAGGCAAGAAAGCAGGAGGGTCTACGCCAAAGGGAACTCGTGGTGCTGCCTTGCTAGCAAATCTTATTCCCACATTCCTTTTGCAGAATCTGTCAGAGAAGGGAAAAACAAAGAGAAGATGGAAGATCGAGTTTTGTCAGAGTTGGCCTCTAGGTTGGAAAAATAATGTGCTTGTTTATCGAGCACTGCATCATTAGATGATTGGTATATTGATAGGAGCTTCAACTCATATGACTGGAGAAAGAGATTGTTTCTCTAGTAATCAAGAAGAACAAATGGACTTCCAAATTATTATGGGAAACAAGATCCCTCACAGAGCATTGGGAAAGACAACGCCCGAGTGTGTCTTCACAGGGATGAAGCCGGAGGTAAGCCACCTCAGGATTTTTGGGAGTGTGGCGTATTGCCACATTCCAGATGAGAAACAAAGAAAACTAGATCAGACTACTGAGAAAAGGTATCTCGTAGAATATAGCGAGACATCCAAGGCATACAAAATCTACATTCCGGGTAATAGGAAAATTGTAGTAAGGAGGGATGTGAAATTCATGGAGGATTGAGCCTTCAGAAAATCCCGTGAAATGCTTACCGAAGAAAATTCTGAGGATGAACCTCTTGTCCAGCGGCAACTAGGAGAAGATCAGCAGATGGACAACCATCATGATCTAGCACTGTGACCAGTACTAGTATTTCTTCAAGAGAAGAAAATCCAGATAACTCGCAGCAGATGGGAAAACAGGAAGAAGAGATGATTGAGCCACCCACTACCAGTGGTAGAATCAACAGAGAAGTATGACAGACGTTGAGGAACACAGAGGAGTTTGTTGGGGCTCCAAGAACTGAGAAGATGCAGCATAGACAACCTGACAGATACCAAGCACTGGTAGCTCAGGTTGTCAAGCACTCTAGCTTTCAGGAAGCCATTCAGCATCAAGTCTGGGTAGATGCTATGGTAGAGGAGTATAGCTCTACCATGACCAGTGATGTCTGGGAAGTCGTACCGAGACCACAAGACAGATCAGTTGTAGGTTCCAAGTGGATCTACAAGATTAAGTATGCTGCAGACGGGAGCGTAGAGAAGTACAAGGCTAGGTTCGTGGCTAAGGGATATGCTCAGAAAAAAGGGATAAATTATGAAGAAACCTTCGCCCCTATAGCCAGATATACCTCTATGAGACCCATTATATCCCTTGTATCGCAGATGGGATGGGATATTCACCAGATGGACGTCAAGACTGCGTTCTTGAATGGGGTGGTAGAAGAAGAGGTTTACATCGAACAATTGGAAGGCCTCAAAACGCATGAGAAGAAAACTCATGTATGTAGGCTGAAGAAAGCCCTGCATGGACTCAAACAGGCACCTAGAGCATGGTATGGTCGAAATGATGGTTGTAGAAATTTCTGAATCTTATATCTTCTATAGAAATTATTACTGTTAATCCGGTTAAGCTCCTTCTACTTAGATAAGTTATTAACTGAATAAATTCAAGTTAACATCGAAGCAAAACACATAACAAATCTCTACCAATTCAGATCTAGAATAAGCATATGCACACATTGACAAAGTAACACAGTTATTTCTGGACAAATAGTCCCCGGATAAACCCAATGTGGGAAAACCGGTCTCTGGCTGCTGGAGGGTTCTATTATTAAGAATATTTCTGAATACACAAATCCAGGTTCCAGATCTAGAAATCCAGACAGAGGAAATACTAGATCTACAGCTCACTGGCTGATCTAGGGCCAAAATAATGACTGATCCACACCCTCAAATGGGATTTACAGAACTCAGCCAAGATTAGGGCCTAGAAACCCCAGCGTTGCCCCTGAAAGGCTCCGCGTCAACCTTGGAAGTCCTCCAAACCCTCAACACTGCTCCGGAAGGGACTGCGTTACCCCAGATTGGGTGACGCAGTCACTACGCTGCCCCTGAAGGGTCTCTGCGTAACCCCTGAGGGTTTCCTGCTAAAAATCACGTTGTCCTTGCTGCTGCCTTCCTCTGCGTTGTCCTTGAGCTGATCTCTTCCTCTTGTGTATTCTAGACCCCAGGATCAAATCATCCCCTTGGTCTAAATTCTCCTCTCTGTAGCTGAAACACTTCTGAGTATTCTTAGCAAACCCTGCCCTAGAATCTCAGCTTAGCATCAATGCTTTGTCTCTGTGTCTTTACAAATGACCCCAAGCCTTTCCTTTATACTTTTCTCGTTGACAAATCAACGACCATGATCAGATCTTGAATCAATGGCTAAGATTAAAAGAAAGCTTGATCCGTGTGACTTAAGACAATTTCATCACATGTTTAATTAAATTCATTTTAATTATTTAAGTTCCCTAAGTTTTAACTTAGGAAATACACTTAAAATAATTAATTAATTTAATATCTCCTAAACCAGATGAAATTTCCTAAATCCATTTTTGGGTCTTGTAGATAAGGTGTACTCTAGTCCTTCCTCAAAATTTGGGACCTAGAGCACAACTGATGCTACCCCAAATACACAAAATCTCAACACTCCCTCTTAGCATCAATGGTGTGCTCTAGCAATACATCACACTATGCATTACATGACTTTGAGTACTGGTTCTGTGCTGCTGAAGCTTGGCCTCCTACCACTCAAGTCTGCACTGCTGTTGCCATTCTGTACTGTTGCCCATGACTCTGCCACTGCAACCTCTATACTGCAACTCCCTCTCAATATGCTGCATCTGTGCTGCTCATAGCACTGCCACTGCTGATTTGTTGCACTACAACTTCAGTTATTGAGAAACAACTAAATCTCCTGCCCAATCTTTGACAAACAAGTTTGATGCGCTGCATTCTCATCACTGAAGCTCCATAAGCTACAGATTTGTGTTGGCATCTAAAGAACGATGCACAACTACAGCTCTGCCTGCGTAATCAGAGTCCCTCTGCACTACTGAAGGCACATTAGCCCCTTGTGCTGAAATCTATCACGCTGCTGCTGCACAGCGCTGTCCCTCTGAAGCCTTTTGCACTGCTGCAGCTCTGCACTGCGTAAGCAACATTGATTTGCGCTGCTAAAGTCACATCAACCTCTACGCTGCTACTGCTTCTACGTTGCTCCTCCCAGCCTTCAGATCTGCCTCTGCCTCTGCTTCATCGGTGATCTATGTACCCACTGCTCTACTTTTCCCACTACTGTCTTAAGGCTGTCGTAGCTCGCATGTGATCCAAGAGATGAGCTGCTCAAGGATCTTGCCTTCTTCTATGTAGCTCCTCTACATATCCATGTCACCCCACCTCCGTGGTTCATGAGCACTCATGGCTGCATCATCTTCTGACCCATCATCTGCCACAACTGCCTTGGAAGAGGATGCTTCCTTGTCTTTTTTCTTCTAAGGACAATTGCTGGCAAAATGTCCCATTTCACCACACTGGAAGCACTTGATCTTTGAAAGATCCTTCTTCTTCTTTGGCTGCTTCTTTGATGCCAAAGCTGCATCTTCCTCATCTTGCTTCTTCACTTTGCTCAATCCTGGGTTGTGCTGCCTCTTGGTGAACCTGCAGAGTTCTTCTTGACATGGAATTGACCACAGGCTGTCCTAATCTGGGAGGTCCGCTCTGCCTAAGATATTTTAGACAAAGGTTTCCACTCATCCGTGACTGCATTAAGGGCAGTCCTGACTATCACAGCATCATCCACCGTTGCACCCGTTGCAGTGAGCTGATTTCTGATTGACTGCAGTCTGAAGAGGAAGTGCTCCATGTCTTCTCCCTTGGTCATCATGAATGACCTCATTTGGGTCTCCAACAACATTTTTCTTTGGACAGACTTTCCCTCATATAGGGAAGTCAAGGCCTTCCACATCTTGTTAGCTGTCTTCTTCTCAGCTATGTGTGGTACAATATGGTCCTTGATACTATCCATAATCAACCGCTTGGCATGCCCAACAACTTCCTTATGCTTCCGAAGGAGATCCGCATCTGTCGATTTGGCCAGAGTCTTTTCTGCATGGTCTCTTAGATTATATGCCTCAAGGACAATCAGGATCCTTGCCTTCCAAACTGAAAAGTTGGAGAGGCCATCCAGTCTATCCTGATCACGCAGTCCATGAGGAGCCATCTGCTCAGAATGTGTCAAAGCTTCCTTTTCTCTTTGCTAGAGAAATGGATCTAAGGCCCTTGGTGAAACAGGTGCCTTCTGCTCTCTTTGACACTTAATTTCCCTCCTTGGAAATCTGCCAAATCAACTATGATTCAACTTCTTCTTTGATCCTCTGGTCAATTTCTAAGTTTCCTTTGGCAAGAAACTTCCTGAGAAGTTGATCTCCTCGCAATATTTGTCCCTTGTGCTAAGGCTGAAAATTTGAAAACTTCAGAAATTTAACCCCACCAGCTCTTCTGAATTTTTGTAGCTTTTCTGCAGTCTTTTTTGGATCTAACAGATTTAGATCTGAATCACATTGGCTGGCTTCATACCAAACCATCACTGTTTCTGAGCTACCTCTGCACAGTAAATGCGTGGGCTTGCTAGGACACAGCGCTGGACAATGTCACCCTTCCCTCTGCGTGAATCTGCTCCTGAAAACCTCGCTGTCCCTTTAGATCTGCGTTTCTGCTGCTTTTCCAGCTAGAACCTTCAGTCTCTTCAGCCGGTGTCCCTCCTAGATCTGTAATTGCTCCGATACCATGTAGAAATTTCTGAATCTTATATCTTATGCATAAATTATTACTGTTAATCCGGTTAATCTCCTCCTACGTAGATAAGTTATTAACTGAATAAATTCAAGTTAACATCGAAGCAAAATACATAACAGATCTTTACCAATTTAGATCTAGAATAAGCACATGCATACATTGACAAAGTGACATAGTTATTTCTGGACAAATAGTCCCCGGAAAAACCCAATGTGGGAAAACTAGTCTCTGGCTGTTGAAGGGTTCTATTATTAAGAATATTTCTGAATACGCAAATCCAGGTTCCAGATCTGGAAATCCCGACAAAGAAAATACTAGATCTACAGCTCACTAGCTGATCTAGGGCTAAAATAATGACTGATCCACACCCTTAAACGGGATTTACAGAACTCAGCCAAGATTAGGGCCTAGAAACCCCAGCGCTGCCCCTGAAAGGCTCTGCGTCAGCCTCTGAAGCCCCTGAAAGCCTCTGCGTCAGCCTTGGAAGTCCTCCAAAACCTCAGCGCTGCTCCGGAAGGGACCACGTTACCGCAGACTGGGTGACGCAGTCACTACGCTGCCCCTGAAGGGTCTTTGCGTAACCCCCGAGAGTTTCCTGTTGAAAATCACGCTGCCCTTGGAGAGACTGTGCTGTCCTTGCTGCTGCTGCTGCTGCTGCCTTCCTCTGCGCTGTCCTTGAGCTGATCTCTGCCTCTTGTGTATTCTAGACCCCCGGATCAGATCATCCCCTTGGTCTAAATTCCCCTCTCTGCAGCTGAAACAATTCTGAGTATTCTTAGCAAACCCTGCCCTAGAATCTCAACTTAGCTTCAGTGCTCTGCCTCTGTGTGTCTTTACAAATCACCCCAAGCTTTTCCTTTATACTTTTCTCGTTGACAAATCAACGGCCATGATCAGATTTTGAATCAATGGCTAAGATTAAAAGAAAGCTTGATCCATGTGACTTAAGACAATTTCATCACATGTTTAATTAAATTCACTTAATTATTTAAGTTCCCTAAGTTTTAACTTAGGAAATACACTTAAAATAATTAATTAATTTAATATCTTCTAAACCAGATGAAATTTCCCAAATCCATTTCTGGGTCTTGTAGATCAGGTGTACTCTAGTCCTTCCTCAAAATTTGGGACCTAGAGCACAATTGATGCTACCCCAAATACGCAAAATCTCAACAATGGTTACTTGTAGCAGATTGGGTTTGTCAAGAGTGATGCTGATCCCAATCTCTACTATCTCACAGTAGAGAATGTGCCTCTGATTTTGGTACTGTATGTAGATGATCTATTTTTGACAGGATCATCTAGGCTCATCAAAGACTGCAAGAAGAATCTGGAAGAAGAATTCGACATGAAGGATTTGGGGCTGATGCATTGTTTTTTGGGATTGGAAGTTTGACAGCAGAAGGGAGAAATCTTCCTTAGGCAAGGAAGATACGCTACAGAAATTCTAAAGAGATTTAGAATGCAGCATTGTAGACCCATGGCTACTCCAATGATTACCAATTGGAAGAAAATTGATGCATCTGAAGATAAAGAAGTGGACCCCACCTTGTACATGCAACTCATAGGGTCTCTCATGTATCTGGTCAACGTCCGGCCAGGCATTTGCTACGTTGTTAATTCCCTCAGTCAGTTCATGGTAGAACCAAAGAGGGCGCATTGGGCAGCTCCTAAGCACGTTCTCCGATATGTACGAGGAACAGTCAGATATGGATTAAAATCATAGTTATTAAAATCGGAACCGGTGACCGGACCGGTGGACCTAATGAACCGGGTTTCGAACCGGAACCGGTCTAACCGGTAGCGGTCAGATCTCAATGAACCAGTGTTAAAAAAAACACATTAAATAATTGTTTTTAATAAAAAAAACTATTTTTAAGATTTGCAACCATGATTCCAAGCCAATAGAGACAAAATATGCAAAGATTGCTCATTTATATACCATGCAAAGGTGAATATATCAAAATGGCACCGAGTGCAATACATATCATCGAAAAATACATAAGCAATGAGGCTCCAAATGGCCCATAAAGTCCAAAAACAATGCTACAAGCTATGAGGCCATTGGCCTAATACAAGACTACACATGAATGATGATCAATCATCAAATTCATCACTGCTACTAGACACAGGATCAACATCGACTGCTACATAGACATCATCTGGATCAGAGTCTGAGGATGCCTCATAAATGTATCCCATTGCAATTGGTTTATATCTAATTTTAATTGCCTTTACCTTCTTTTCAGCTTTGAGATTTTGAAATATAGATATAGTGGATACAGTTTTCTCATCCTTAAATTAGTTATTATCAATGACAGTACTAGTAGTTTTGTGAGTGCAAGGATATGCTTTGCAATTTCATCAAATATGGCATTAGGAGTGTGTAATACTTTTATTTTTTTGTTTTGTTAAATTTTCCTTAGTACAGCATTTAGAGGCCTAAAAAAAATTGATTATTGTGTGGATGGAGGTTTGTTAATTTTGAATGGATAGAAGTCATGGTTATCAGTGGATAGTTGCAGTTGAAAATGCTGTCAACCAGAATACATATAATGGCAGCATATTTTGGTCGTGGAGGTGAAAACTAGGGCATTTTGAATGAGACCATGCATTTGACTTGAATGTGGAAACATGAACCAACTACCTTTGGGAACTAACCTCAGAAATAAGGCAGAAAAGACAAGGGTTCACAAATTGCTAAATGTGGTCAACAGGGCAAGTGCCATAGCTAAATCCCCAACAAGGACACACCATTGTGATTTTATTAGGCTTGCATTTAAGAAGGCATTACAAAAACAACAATCACAAGCAAGGGGACACCTAACTGGCTGGTTAGGTATGGAACCGACCGGTTTGGTCAGCTCCTCCTCCGGTCAGAACCGGCCATGCAACCGGGTTTAGAGGAGGGCCTCACCAGTTTTGGGCAGTTAACCGGACCTAACCGGTCGGTTAGGTACGGAACCGGCCGGTTTATGCATTAACCAACCTGTTCCGTACCTAACCGGTCGGTTAGGTCCGGTTAACCGCCCAAAACTGGTGAGGCCCTCCTCTAAACCCGGTTGCATGGCCGGTTCTGACCGGAGGAGGAGCTGACCAGCCGGTTTGACCGGTTACCGGTTCAAACTGGCCGGTTTTGATAACTATGATTAAAATACACCCAAGGCGATGACATCTTTCTGCGTGGATTCACAGAAGCAGATTGGGCAGGAAGTTCGGTAGATCAAAAATGTACCACTAGGTATTGCTTCAACACTGGATTAGGTATGACCTCCTGGTGCAGTAAGAAGCAGAAGTCCGTAGCATTGAGCACAATTGAAGTAGAATATATGGCAACCAACACAAATTCGTGTGAGGCGATATGGCTTAGAAAGCTGCTCGTGAATTTATTCAGAAGGAAGATGGAAGCGACCAGTATTCTATGTGATAATCAGAATTGCATCAAGCTCTCCGAGAATCCTGTTTTTCATGATCGATCAAAGCGCATCGACATCGGGTGTCATTTTATCAGAGACTGTGTTCAGCGGGGAGTAGTATAGTTGCAGTACATTCCCACGGGAGATCAGGTAGCAGACATTCTCACCAAGGCCCTAGGGAGAACAAAGCTTGTTCACTTCTGGGAAAAGTTGGGGATGATTGATAGTCTGTTTCAGTAATGGAAGAAGCAGCACTTGAGAAGGAGTTGTAGGACGGATGCAGAGGTGGCAGTGGCAGTGTCATGGGCAACAGTATAGTAGCAACAGTAGCGCAGTGGTTGATGGACAGGTTGCCAGATATCCGCAGCGTCGAGGATGCTTCAGGGTCAGAGTAGTATGCAGCAGGCATATTGTTAGAGCACCTTCCTCGCTAAGAGGGAGTGTTGATTTTTGGTAGCATTGGAAGTGCTCTAAGTCTGAAACTTTGTGGAGAGGTTTAGGCACATGTATTCCAAAGAACCCATAAATTGTTTGTGGAAATTCCACTCGGAATATGTTTTATTAAAATAATTAATTATTTTAATGGAGACCCTAAGTCTAAACTTAGGGAAATTAAATCATTAAAGGGTATTAATAAAACATAGTGTGAATCTTCTAGAGAACATGGATCAAGTCAAGTTATGATCTTAGCCGTTGATTAGAGATCTAATCTCAGCCGTTGATATCTCAAAGAGAAGACTATAAAGGAAGACTTGAAGGTCAGTTGGAAAACACACTAGTGCAGATACTCAGTTGCCCAAGTAAAATCGATTTTCTTAGTGGCTGACGTTGGACAAGAGAGAATCGATCAAGAGGGAGAGTTGCAGGTGGAGGAGAGACAAAGAGGGTTCAACATTAATTTGGGGTACATGAGCAGGTGACGTAGTGGCAAGAAGGGACATCGCAGTGGGTGGAAAGGATAATGCAGAGGACAATGTAGTGGGTGGAAGGGACAACGCAGAGGTGATGCAAATCTGCACAGTCCTCATGCAGAGCCAGCGCAGGGGTGGCGCAGGAGGCCTAGGAGAGTCATTCCGGGGCCATTTCTCATCAGAAAATTGGTGAGGAATTTCTCCAGCGTTATCATATATAATTTCTCTTCGTTACTGATGATTCTAAATTGTACAAGAATATTTTGCTGAAGAATAATAGAAACCCTCATCTGCTGCACCGGTTTTCCCACATTGGGTTTTTTTGGGGACAATTGTCCAAAATATCTGTGTCATTCTTGTGCTAGTATTTCCTTGTTGATTTTCTCAGTAATTGTGAAGTCTGCATTTGAATTTATTTCGATATTTACTGAAGAGATTTCTGCAAATAACTTATTTCTGAATAATAAGTAGAAGAAATAATATCAGATAATGCAGTAGGATTTCAAGTTGAAATTTTCACATTGAGTTGTAAACCTTATCTTTGATGAGGTGTTGTCATGATCCACTGATGAGTTGTTAGTGAGATCTAGATCTAGAATGGTCCAATTGAGGTACTATAAATTCTTGTCTTGAGATCAATACAATATGCTGGATATGTCTTTAAGATTTATCTGCCAATTTCTTGTTGTGTCTCTGTTGTGCTAAATTATAAACATAGTATCAAAGCCAATGAATTTAAGAGAGGTCGATAATATCATAGATTTATGAGTCCATGGTATTAACTCATGAGATCCATGAAATTCTGATTCATAAATTTGTGGTATATCGTTTATCTATGGATCAGATCTAATAAAATATGCCTGTGGGTTGTTCATCTCACATCAAAACTGAAATTAAGAAAAAGGTTGCTCTATGTCATAAGTGTTTGTTGTTGTTGAAAATGTAACTAGT
Organism: Pinus albicaulis; assembly: GCA_034641835.2. Classification (NCBI taxonomy): domain Eukaryota; kingdom Viridiplantae; phylum Streptophyta; class Pinopsida; order Pinales; family Pinaceae; genus Pinus; species Pinus albicaulis. Next base: position 1,224,769,213 of record CM076578.1, read on the forward strand.
TTTGGTCTTCACAATTGTTGTTGTACTTGTTGGCCACCTATAAAATTTGTTATATCAAAAGGTGGCCAAAACATTTTTTGAGCCTTCAAGAAACACTTTTTGCAAAATTGTTATCTCTTGAAGCCTCTTGAAGACATCATGCCCTTGTTTCAATCTTCATTGCTGTTTCCATTTCAAAGCTCAGAAATTCTGCTAATTTCAAAGAGAAAAGACTGCTTCAAAATCACCACTTTTCCCTTTCCTCCACTTCAAAACTAACCTCATTTTTTGCCCCTTTATTCTCCATAAAAGTCCTTCATTTTCATATTTTCCCCGTTTCCCTTCTATCAAAACCCCTTTGATAAGATTTAAGACTCTTTCTTTGCCTTATCGAAACCCTCAAAATCCTTTGAAAACCATTGAAAATCTATAAGAAACCCATTTTTTATTACAGACTTAAGCCCCCTTGCGCTAAGCCTAAACCACTTCCCCTCCATGTGCCCCAGCGCTGGAACCAAGTGCTAAAGGTCACAAGCGCTTATCGCATTGGAGCAAATCACAAAGCGCTGTTGTTTGCGTTAAACAAAAACTCCGATTATGATGGCCCGATCGCATCGCCCTTCCCCGCGCATCATCGCATCGCAATTTTCATCAAGCGCGTTTTTATTTCTTCCCCCGATTGATCATTCCCCGATCAATCGTGAGCCGTCGATCTCCTTTCCACCTTCCTTTGATCCGACGGTCCTCATTCGTTCAAATCGCAAAGCTTTCCCCCGCCTTTGAACCTCCCCGATCTATCCTCCATCGTCGATCTGATCTGTAGATCGACGGCCCCAAAATCATCGCATCGGAGTTTTTTCTGTTGGCTCATTTAAAAAGTTTTATTCACAACCGCTGATTGCGATCTCCCGATGCATCTCCCACCGTCGATCTGATCTGCAGATCGACGGTCTACATTTGATCGCATCGGATCTTTTCATCGAGTGCGTTTTTAACATTCGTTTTCCCCCCCGCCGATTGCGATCCTCCGATTGGATCTGGACCGTCCACGTGTCCAGATCGGACGGTCCTAGATCATTCCCACATGATTTCATCGCCCTCCACCTTCCACCAAGAGGATTTTAACGCGTAATCCCCACCGTCGATCTCTGTGCGATCGATGGTTCTGACTTTTTCTCCCTCTGTTCTTCTTTTAAACCTCCTCTAACGGATCTTCACCGTTGGATGATGCCATCCAACGACCACGCTTCTCCCCACGCCCTCTGAAGCAGTCAACCCAATACGCAGGATTTTGTAATATTTGTGTGTATTTTGCAGGGATTAAAGGTTTTCCATTGTATTAAAGAGAAGGCCGAAGGCTGGGAATGACGATTCTCATGCCTTCGATTCATTAAAAGGAAGCCATCCATGGGTTCAATTTCCACGTCTCGTCAATGCTTCATGGGCATTGATGCCTCACGAGCCCTGCGCAGCACTGCACATCGACAAGACACAGTGAATAAAATCACAATCAAAGAGTATCAGTGTCGAAGACAAACACAGCAGAACAGAAGATCGAAGACTATTTGGGGGATTACGGCTAAGATTGATTATCAAAAGCCTAATCCTCCAAATTGAAACACAATTAAAGAAAATCATAAGTGTTTATCAGACAGAAAGGCCTCCACCGCCACATCAGAGGCCAATTGATTCCTCTCAGCTACCACAATGCCACCTGTAGCCACAAGCATTCAAACAGAGGCTGAAGTTATTGATCAAAATCAGATATTTGCCTCAGCGCAGCCAGAGAGTTAATTCTGCCAAAGAACTTAATGACTAAATATCTGCAGAGTTACTCCAACGTGACACAGAGCCTCAAAAGTCAACAAAAGCTCCCACCGAGCTTAACCTTAAGTGTAAATCAATTAATACAGATAAACATCTGTAAACTTCTTCATCAAGCCCCTCAAAGGCCGAGAAGCCATTAACACTGTATTAATTATCTTGGGAGATCTTTTATCAGATCTCACCTCCTCATTCTTCTATAAATACTTCTGTAGAAGATGAGAAATTGTTAATTGCAGAACTTTGAAATATACTTGAGCTTGAAACTCCTTTTTGTAAATAGTGTTCTCTGGCTCTTGAAGCTCTGCTTGTGATAGATAAGTTAGTCTGGGAAGTGTAGATGATTGCTAAACTAAAGCATTGGACTTAAAGCTGTAAATGGTTTGGAGCATCAATACAAGCTAATTTATGGGATCCTGGTCTATGTCGACGGTGATGTTGTTTCTTATTGTAAATTGTTATTTCATTTCTGTTTCCACTTTGTTCATCTTCTCTTATAAAGAACAACATGCATAGAGTTAGGATTTACTGTATATCAGTACCCTTCTCTGACTGAAAATCTTTATCTAAATGTTTTCTTCCAATTGTGTTATTTAAGAATGATTTAATTCAGTTTAAGCAGTAGGAATGCTGTTGTTCCCTCGTCCTCCTGTCTTAGCTAATTATTATTCCTGAATGTTATTTTCAGAGTATGTTAAGTAGAGATGAACTAAGGAAGATATGGTGTGCCTTGGTCCTAGTTTTATCCCAAAAGACTGTCTGAAAGTTTCCCTTGGAATGTGTTAAAAGCTGGCTAGTTTAAAAGTACTTACTAGATCTTAGGCCATTCTTTGTTATCTTTGTGTTTGTCTTGAAAGTTACCAAGTAGAGCAGAGCTAGGAGAGGATTTGTGGTGAGCCCGGCCCGCTAGTTTCTTGTCCAACAGTTGCCTTCAAGTTTCCCTTTGTTTTTTTAATGTTTTCTATTGAAAGTATATCAAAGGCTGGCTAGTTTCAAAGTACTTACCAAATCCTAGTTTGCTTTTATGTTTTTCTTAAGTGTGGGTCAAAGGCTGGCTAGTTTAAAAGTACTTACCAGATCCTGGGCTGCTCTTTGTTCTTCATTTGTTTAATTCCCCTTCTTGTCGTATCATTTCATTCCATAAATCAAACTTTAAAGAGATCCTTAGACATAGATGACTTGCCCCATGGACCACTCTTGCCCCTTGTTGTTTCAATTAAACCTTATTATGACTCCATAGCCCAATGGACTAAAACCTGCAATTATCTATCTTTTTGGCCAGAGCTTACTCTGATTGCTTGCAACTTTACACCTTTGGAACTTCTTCCATTTAGGACTTTCCCTCAAACAATGATCATGCTCAACCATCCAAAAACAAAACAAACCCTTGGCCTTCATAACTAGCCTAATATCATTAACCAAACTTCAAAGACAAATCCATCTTTGCACTTATTGGAGAGATCTCTCTCCGGATTCAGGAGGGCTAAATCCTAGAATCCCAAAGTGGTTGAAACGATGTTCTCCCTGCAGTTGGACTTTTGCCAATCTTGCTAATTACAAGGAGCTAACAGTTCTCATTTCAATATGTATCCTATGTAACAAACAAGAGAAGAAAAGAAAAAAATATTATTATTAAAGCATGGGTTTCATGCTCTTTATTGATGGTCTTCTAGGCAAAAGCATGTTCTTCATGCTTCTAGGGTTTGTTAGGTCTTAAAATTTTATTGTCATGAGTCAAAGGAGTCAACATCATGTTTATAATACCCTTCCGGGCAAAATTTAATTGTAAAAAAAAGAATTATTTTTGAGTCTAGAAAGTCCTGAAAGCTCCAAAAGTTCAAGTCAGCCTAAAGGAGGGAATTCGACCCCTTGGGAATGCTATATAAAGAAGCGGTATGACCTCATTTAGCACTCACTCACTCAAGAAGTTTGATCTCTCAAGAAAGAATTTGATCTGTAGTTGGGAAGCAGAGAAAAGAAGAGCGAAGGTCGAGAGGAAGAAAGGACAAAAAATCTTGTTTTTGGGCTCTATCTCCCTTACATGTGTGAAGTTCTAGGGTTTTTGGTGCTACAGAAGGAGGCTGAAGTTGCAAGTTCGAGTTGCAGGAGGACTATTAAAATTGGCAACTCGGGCCAAACTCCACCTTGGACAACTCATATGATGGGGATGATATTTTTATTGGATTCCTCTTTTCGAGAGGTGCAAGATTGCTCTAAAGATCATCTTGTTCGGACAAACAGAACTGTGATTTTGAATTTATTATTCCCACATGTGCAATTGTCAAGGTCGGTCTCAGTCAAATGTAGGCTCATGAAGCCCAAAAGATGTGTCTCCACTCCCTCAATGAATTTTATAAATAGGAGTGACCCTCTCCTCATTTGGACATCACTCATGTCATCACACATCTTTGTCTCTCCTGTCTTGATTGGTTCATACAACATTGGAGCAACTCTCTCTCACTTCGCACGTGTGGCAGGAGGCCAAATTTTTCTAGGTAGATTGCAGGTCGAATTACAGGAAAACATGTCAGTGTTGACTAGCGTTGACCAAGGGTGAACTCACCTCCTTCGATTGCAGTTTCAAGGCAGAAATTCCGATTTCAGGAGTCCACATTTATTGCACAGGTTTCAAGGCAATTTGACCAGTTTGACTTCAGTGTTGACTTCAGGTTTGACTAGACTGTTTTGGGTTGACTTTGACCCTCTTGGAAGGTCGAATTGTACTACTATTGACCGAGTTGTTTGGAGGACATTTTGGAGCCACTATGACCAACGTTGACTTTTTGGTTAGGGTTGCAGTTGAATTTTGTTGACTGCTGGGTTTGATTGGATTGTTTTGGGCAAGTTATTTTGATACTTGTACTCTCTCTCTTCGCTGAACTATTGAAGAATAATAAGAAGAATTGATTGAGAGTGAGTCACAAGACCTTGCCACTCTCCACTGATCCATGTCAGTGCAGAGGTAGAACCTTGATTGATCCCAGATCAAGTTGTTTGAACACCATGCATCCTAGCATAGAGAGTACGACAATACATGATGCATCCATCTGTAGTGCTATGGTCTCTATCCTCATTTTCCAACTCATTGACCAGATGAGAGGTACTTCCCATGAGTCCCAGACTACATGGGTAGGATGTATGTTGGGGCATCAATAAGAGAGGGTGAACCACTCATCTTGCTCATATGCCATAGGAGAAGGCGAACCACTCATCCTATGCATATGCTAACCATAATGGGGTATCACAGGGGTAGGTGAACCACTCACCCTGTACATAGCGCACCACTAGGGGAAGGTGAACCACTAACCTTATGGTTGCTCATAGATCCAAGAAGTACCCCAAGCCCCTAGGAGCTCCCAGAGCTCAGTGTCCAACTCATGTGGGGCCCCCATAGGAGGGTCCTTCCACGACTCCAAGTCTCTCACGAAAGGTTAAGAATTTGACCTTCCCCAAGGGCTTCTTGAGAATATCCGCGACCTGCTCATCAGTCTAGATGTGATGTAGCCTTATTGCTCCCCATTGTACCATATCCCGAATAAAGTGGTACCTGATATCAATATGCTTGGAGCGGTCGTGGAACACGGAATTATCTGAAAGGCGAACCCCACTTTGGTTGTCGCAGTAGATCACGGTGGTATCCAACACATGCTCAAATAGCTTACTAAAGAGCTTCCTCAACCAAACAGCTTCACAACAGGCCACACTAGCAGCAATGTATTCGGCCTCGACGATGCTTAAAGCAACCGATTTCTGCTTCCTACTCATCCAAGATATTGAAGCAGAACCTGGTGAGAAGAAACAACTAGATGTGCTCTTACAATCCACCACACTAACAACCCAATTAGCATTAGTATATCCATGGAGCCTCAAATTCCTGGCAGTGTATCTCAGCCCATAGTTGATTGTGCCCCAAAGATATATCAAGAGATTCTTGGCAGCAATCCAATGTATGCGATGAGGCTTGACTGTAAATTGACTCAACGTATTCACTGCGAAGCATATGTCCGGACAGGATTTCACCAAGAACATCAACCCCCCCACAAGTTGTCGATACTCGGAAGGATTTCCCAAATCGGGCCCAACAACACTTCCACACAGCTTCTTGAAGTTGAGTTCCATCAGAGTAGTCACAGACTTGCAGTCCACCATCCCAAATCTTTCAAGTAACTTCACAATGTATTTTCCTTGAGAAAGGAAAATCTCACCTGGCTTTTGCTAGATCTCCAAGCTTAGGAAGTAGTGCATCAACCCTAGGTACTTCATCTCGAATTAGGAAGCCAACTACCTCTTGCATTGATGAATGAGAGGGTTTGCACCTTGCAGAAAGAGATTGTTTACATAAATTACCAAAATGAGAGGCCTGTCATTTTCAACCTTGAAGTGAAGGTTCAGGTCAACTTCACTTCTTGTAAAACCCAACTTTATAAGATAGTTGCCGATCCTCTCATACCAAGCCCTAGGGGCTTGCTTCAACCCATAGAAGGCTTTCTTCAACTTGCATACATGTGACTTTCGATCCAGAACTTTGAATCCCTCTGGTTGTTCTGTATAGACTTCCTCTTTAAGCAAGCCACACAAGAAAGCAGTTTGGACATCCATTTGGTGTAGACTCCATCCTTGAGAGGCAACAAGGGCGATGATAGATCGGATAGTGGTGTATCGGGAAACCGGTGCAAATATCTCATCATAGTCCACTCCTTCCTTTTGAGAGAAGCCTTGGGCAGTGAACCTGGCCTTGAACTTTTTAACACTCCCTTCAACTCCATGTTTAATTTTGTAAAGCCATTTAGAAGTGACCACAAACTTGTCCTTAGGTCTAGGAACCACATCCCATACATCATTCTGCAATTGATCATTCTGATTTGTCTGGTATTTTTATCGTAACATCTTTGGGAGGATATTTGTACTATGCTATTTTTGTGGATGATTTCTCTCGCAAAACTTGGATCTATTTCTTGTGACTCACTCTCGATCAATTCTTCTTCATTATTTCTTCATGGTTCAACAAAGCAGAGTAGATCAGAGCAGAGATGACAAAGATGGCACAGGTTAGCAGATGGATTGGCAGTGGACTAAACCCTAGTTGAGAGGGAGTGATAAAATTGGAAACTAGGGCTAAACTCCACCTTGGACAACTCATATGATGGAGATGATATTTTTATTGGATTCCTCTTTTCGAGAGGTGCAAGATTGATCTAAAGATCATCTTGTTTGGACAAGCAAAAGTGTGATTTTGAATTTATTATTCACACATGTGCAATTGTCAAGGCCGACCTTAGTCAAATGTAGACTCGTGAAGCCCAAAAGATGTGTCTCCACTCCCTCAACGAATTGTATAAATAGGAGTGACCCTCTCCTCTTGGACATCACTCATCTCATCACACATCTTTCTCTCTCTTCTCTTGATTGGTTTGTACAACGTTGGAGCAACTCTCTCTCACTTCGCATGTGTGGCTAGAGGCCAAATTGTTTTGGGCAGATTGCATGCCTAATTATAGGAAAACATGTCAGTGTTGAACAACGTTGACTGAGGGTCAACTCACCTCATTTTACTGCGGTTTCAAGGCAGAAATTCTGATTTTAGGAGGCCACATTTATTGGCACAGGTTTCGAGGCAATTTGACTAGTTTGACTTCAATTTTGACCACAGATTTTACAGCAACATTTCACTGGGTTTGACTAGATTGTTTTGGGTTGACTTTGACCCTCTTGGAAGGCCAAATTGGACTGCTGTTGACCGAGCTGCTCGGAGGACATTTTGGATCCACTTTGACCAGGGATGACTTTCTGGTTAGGGATGCAGTTGACTGCTGGGTTTGACTGGATTGTTTTGGGCAAGTTATTTTGATTCTTGTACTCTCCCTTTACTGAACTATTGAATAATAAGAAGAATTGATCAAAGGTTTTTCCCCACATTGGGGTTTTTCCCTGGCATCCGCTAAATATTGGGTCCTCTTGTCTTGGTTTGTCTTCTGCAGTATTTGTTTATGTTCTATCTGCATTTACTATCAATGTGATTAAGTTAATGTGATTGTTGTTGACCATTGGAGTGGCACCTGATGATTATGGGAAGACTCCATGCCCAAGGATGAACCAGAGGAAACTTGTACCATCATATATCATCATATTACTAGAGTGTTTAAATTCTACTTCTTATCATTTTCTTCTTCAGTGCTTAGATTCCACAACCCTGTGGGGATATTGTATGAATATCACTAGCATAATGAATAAAGCCATATAACAGGCCTAGGGTGTTGGGACTCAATCAACAAGCGAGTACACCTTGGAGTGTTTTTTTTACTTGGTTACTTATTCTTGCTTTTTAGCGGCGAATAATTTTCTAGTTTTTTCCACTCATTGCATTACCCCAAAGTCGGGGTGACGACTTGAAGGTTGAGCCCCCCTAATTGTTAAATTTAGATAACCATGGTGTTCTATGATTGATGCACTTTTACTTCAATATTTCTTAGGCCCAATACAAAATAGCAATCACATAAACTTGAAAGTAAAATGCTGATAGAACACGATAATAGATCAATAGAAGACAAGCCAAATATAGATTAGGTTTTCAATTTCTTTTGTCCAACAAAGATATGAGATATTGTGGCATTACGATGGTCAGCAGGATGCTTCAACCAGCAAAGACTTTCTCGGTCAGCGAACACTTTCATGTGTCACACCCACAACCCTCAAAGACAGCTCATCACATGTCAACGCAAGTCAAACTAGGGATAGCGCAGAAAAGTCAATGCAGCAAACTAGGGTTTCGGTCAAACAGCCCGGAATTCCTCAATTTTAGTGCCCAGCCATACGACCTCCTAAAATCGGAATTTCTACAGAAGATTGAGGTCAAATGACCAAGGGTTGACTACGGTCAATGCTAGTCAACGCTGTAGCAGAAAAGCCCTAAACATATCAGCGCAAAAAACAGAAAGCCCTAAACATATCAGCGCAGAAAACAGAAAGTTTACACAGATCAGCGCAGAAAACAGCAGCTTCGCTCCACACGTGTGAGGGAAAAGGCCTCCAAAGGCTATCGAACCAATCAAATCACAATGAGAGAATATGTGATGAGATGATGAGAAAATGACTTCCAAGTCTCTCCAATTTATATTCATCAATGAGGGTGTGTGACACATCTCTTAGGCATGCAAGATAAATCTGGCCGACTTTGCACATGTGGAAAATAAATTCAAAATCAATGCTCTTCTCATCCAATCAAGATGATCTTTAGATCAATCTTGCACCTCTCCGAAAGAGGAATCCAACAAAAATATGACCATCGTCATATGAGCAGTGCAACATGGAGTTTGGACCTAGTTGCCCAAAATTAACACTCCCTCTCAACGAGCAAGAACTCCATCTGTCCACAAGTGCCATCCATTATGTACCAAACCAAACATCGTGCGTCATCCCGCCATAACTTGCTTTGCTGGCTCTTTATTTCAGAACAAAAGGTGAGTCACAAAGACATCACACACAGCTGACCCGAAGTAAGCTTAGAGGTAAAAGCCTCTCTCGGACTCAAAAGAGTCTCATACTAACCCGAAGTTAGTTTACTGACTCGAAGTCATTTTAGAGGATAAAACCTCATCATACTTGATCCCAGATCAAGGTGTTGGACACGTGCCATCCTAGACATAGAGAGTACGGCAATCTCCGATGTGTCCATCGGTCTTTCTATGGTCTCTATCCACATTTCCCACCTCATTGGCCAAATGAGAGGTACTTTCCATGAGTCTGAAACTCCATGGGTAGGATGCGCGCAGGGCACAGATCAGAGAGAGGCGGACCAAATGAATACATAACAGTAGGGCAGAAGCACAACAAGGTTCGGCAAACCTAGCCCTGTATGTGCTTATAGTTCCAAGAAGCTATCCCCAAGCCCTTTGGAGCTCCCAGAGCTCATAGTCCAATAGTCAACTCAAGCAAGACCCTTAATAGGGTCTTTCCACGATTCCAAGCTTTTCACCGAAGGTTAGGAACTTGACCTTTCGCAGGGGCTTCGTGGGAATATCCACGACCTGCTGATCAGTTCCTATATGATCGAGCCTTATGATGCCTTGATGTACCATATCCCGGATAAGGTGGTACCTGATATCAATATGCTTGGATCGATCGTGGAACACGAGATTCTCAGAATGATGAATCCCACTCTGGTTATCACAAAGGATAACGGTGGTATCTAGCACATGCCCGAACAACTCACTGAAGAGCTTTCGCAACCAAACAACTTCACAACAGGCCATACTCGATATAATGTATTTGGCCTCAGCGGTGCTCAAAGCCACTGATTTCTGCTTCCTGCTCATCCAAGATATTGAAGTAGAACCCAAGGTGAAGCAACATCCAGATGTGCTCTTGCGATCCACCACACTGTCAGCCCAATCAACATCAGTATATCCATGGAGTCTCAAACTCTCGACAGTGTATCTTAGCCCATGGTTGATTGTGCCCCGAAGATATCTCAACAGATTCTTGGCACCAATCTAGTGAATGTGATGAGGTTCAACCATATGTTGACTCAAAGTGTTCACTGCAAAACATATGTCCGGATGGGAGTTCACTAAGAACATCAGGCCCCCCACAAGTTATCGATACTCGGTAGGATTTGCTAGCATGGGCCTAACAACGTTTCCACTCAACTTTTTAAATTTGAGTTCCATCGGTGTCCACACAGACTTACAGTCCACCATACCAAATCTCTCTAGCCGCTTCACGACATATTTTCCTTGAGAAAGGAAAATCTTGCCTGGCCTTTGCCAGAACTCCAAGCCTAGGAAGTAGTGCATCAGTCCTAGGTCTTTCATCTCAAACTCGGAAGCTAGCTTCCTCTTACACTGATGAATGAGAGGGTCAACACCTATTAGGAAGAGATCATCCACATTGAGAACCAAAATGACAGGCCTTTCTCTATCAACCTTAAAATAAAGGTTCGGATCAACATTACTTCGAGTGAAGCCTAGCTTCAAGTAGCTATCTATCCTCTCGTACGAACCCCTGGGTCTTGTTTCAACGCATAGAGGGCTTTCTTCAACCTGCATACATGGGTGTCTCTATCTCGGACTTCGAACCCCAGAGGTTGCTCCACATACACCTCTTCCTTTATAGATCCATGCAGAAAAGCGATCTTCACATCCATCTGATGTAGACTCCATCCTTCCGTAGCAGCAAGGGCAATAATAGATCGGATGGTGGTATAGCGGGCCACAGGTGCAAATATATCATCATAATCTATGCCTTCTTTTTGAGAGAAGCCTCGGGCAACGAATCTTGCCTTGTACTTTTCAGCACTTCCATCAGATCCATGCTTGATCTTATAAAGCCATTTCGAGGTGACAATAGATTTGTCCTCCGGTCTCGGGACCACTTCCCGAACATCATTCTTCATAATGGACTCATATTCTTCATGCATAGCATCCTTCCAAACTTGATGCTTTACGGCTTCTTCAAATGTTCTAGCTCAGATTGTACTATCGTACTCATGGCTGCTAGATACCCTTGGTATCTCTTCGGCTTCTTGCTTTCACGGAATGTCCCCCTTGGGGAAATATGTCTCTCGGCATCTTCGAGAGTATCCCTAAGCCACGAGGGTCTTCTCTTATTTGAAGGAGGTGGATCAATGGGATCCATATGTCCTTCAACATCGGGCATCGGGTCATCCTTCGGCACTTCCAGCTTCCCTGCTTCTTCATCTTCTTTGTCTTCCTTGGAGCTAGGAAGATTTCTTACTTTCTTGAGGGAAACATCTTCATCGAAGGTGACATTGTGGCATATCTCCACTTCTCTTTGACCAAGCACATAGATTCTACATGCCTTCGAAGTTTCATTGTAGCCCACAAACATTCCCTTCTTTCCAGAAGCATCCAGCTTTCTTTTCTTTCGACACATGAAAGTAAACAGGACAACCAAAAACTCTAAAATGAGAAACATCAGGTTTCTTAGCAGAGAAGACTTCTTCGGGAGTTTTGGAGTCTAAAGCGGAATTCGGGCATCTATTTTGAACATACACAGCAGTATTCACAGCTTCTCCCCATAGAAACTTCGGAAGACCTTGGTCACATAGCATGGCGCGGGCAACTTCCATAATGGTCCTGCTCTTTCTTTTAGCAACACCATTTGCTCAGGAGTGTACGCAGTTGTGGTCTCCCTCTTAATGCCAACTTCTCTACAAAAGTCATTAAACTCATACTCGGTCCCATTGTCGGTCCTCAAAACTTTGATTTTCTTCTCGGTTTGATATTCCACCAAGGCCTTGAAGGTACGGAACCATTTGAATGCTTCGTCCTTCTTTTTCAAAAAATATATCCAGGTCTTGTGGGAGAAGTCATCTGTAAAGGTCATGTAATAGGAACATCCTCCCAAGGATGTCACACTCAGCATACCAGATAAGTCAGAATGTATCAACTGCAAGATATCAGCTGTCTTTGTGACACTTGAGAGGAATGGTCCCCTTGTATGCTTCACTTCGGCACAACCCTGACATATACATTCATGATCATCTCTAAATTCGGGCATCCCTGTCACCACCTTCCTTACTTCGGGAAGGGCTTTGTAATGAAGGTGTGCAAACCTCCAGTGCCATAACTCTGTTTGAAGAGTTGTATCACATGCCATAGCCCCCAATGGACTTCCTCCAACCTGGTAGAGTGTATCAACTCGAAAACCAATAGAAAGAGCTTCCTTGAAGTTCTTCTTCTAGATAAGTACCTTTCCATCAACGAATGCCACCTTGAATCCTTTGTCTTCCATTGCCGAAATGGACACAAGGTACTTCTTCAAATCAGGTACATATAACACATCTTGTAATCGGATGACTTGACCTTGAGATAAATGGAGGGTCACAGTCCCTGTCCCTTTCACGGGATAGGTGGCATTATCTCCAAGGATAATTTCCAGATTAGTATCCTTCTCAACCAAATCAGAAAGGGCTTCTTTATAACTAGTGAGGTGCCTTGAAGCACCACTATCAATTAACCAGACATCCAGGGTGTCGGGTGGAGATGCAACAGAAAGGGCAAATACAAGAATAAAATCATTTCTCATATTATCAACAATATTAGACTCATTGTACCTGGAATTTCTTGACCTCTTGAAAGATTGCCCATTTCCACTACGATTAGAGGAAGCTTTCTTTTTTCCTTGGAACCTGTTGTTCCTGCCATTCCTTCTCAAGTTGTTGCTGTCATCATCCCTGGGAGAGTCCCTTCTATTAGGGCACTCTCTTGCATAGTGACCAGTCTTGTTACAAATGTAACATCTTCCCTTCCTTCCTTTAGGCCCTGCTCTACCATGGTTTTGATTTCTCGGGCCACCATGGTTCTTCTTCTTGGCATGAGCGGTGGAGGCAGTAGGGTCACTTCCATTTCCATTAGAGACATAGTCCATCATTGTTGTTTCCTTTTGAGTGCATCTTGTCAATATTTCATCAAAATCAGGAATCACGTTGTTATTAAGAATAATGGTATTGAATATATGCCAATCACGGGGGAGACCTCCAAGTGTAATAAGAACAATCTCTCGATCAGATATTGCTCCCCCAATAGCTAGGAGGTTATTTCTGATTTCAGTGAGCCTCATAAAATAGGATTGAATATATTCATCCTTACCCTTCTTGATATTCTTCAATTGATTCTTGAAGAAGAGGATTTGATTAGCATTGCTAGCCCTGAACATGCTTACTAGCTTATCATACATCTCCTTAGATGTCTTCAGCTCTGAAATGTAAGCAACCAAGTGCTTATGAATAGAATCCTGGATAATCATCTTTGCTTTGATTTTCCCTTTTCTATATTTCGTCTTTGTGGCAGTAGCTGCATTTGATGGAGGCTCTTGAATATTCCCCTGTACACAGTGTTGAGATTTTGTGTATTTGGGTTAGCATCAGTTGTGCTCTAGCTCCCAAACTTTATGGAGGGACTAGAGTACACTTGCTCTACAAGACCCAAAAATTGATTTGGGAAATTTCACCTGGTTTAGGAGATATTAAATTAATTAATTATTTTAATGTATTTCCTAAGTTAAAACTTAGGGAACTTAAATAATTAAAGTGAATTTAATTAAACATGTGATGAAATTGTCTTAAATCACACTGATCAAGCTTTCTTTTAATCTTAGCCATTGATTCAAGATCTGATCATGGCTGTTGATTTGTCAACGAGAAAAGTATAAAGGAAAGGCTTGGGGTCATTTGTAAAGACACACAGAGGCAGAGCACTGAAGCTAAGTTGAGATTCTAGGGCAGGGTTTACTAAGAATACTTAGAAGTGTTTCAGCTGCAGAGAGGGGTATTTAGGCTAAGGGGATGATCTGATCTCGGGGTCTAGAATACACAAGAGGCAGAGATCAGCTCAAGGACAACGCAGAAGGAGAGAGCAGCAGCAGCAGCAAGGACAACGCAGTCCCTCCAAGGACAATGTGATTTTCAGTAGGAAACCCTCAGGGGTTACGCAGAGACCCTTCAGGGGCAGCGTAGTGACTGCGTCACCCAGTCTGGGGTAACGCAGTCCCTTCCGGAGTAGCCCTGAGGGTTGGAGGTGCTTCAGAGGCTGACGCAGAGGCTTTCAGGGGCAGTGCTGGGGTTTCTAGGCCCTAATCTTGGCTGAGTTCTGTAAATCCCGTTTGAGGGTGTGGATCAGTCATTATTTTGGCCCTAGATCAACCAGTGAGCTGTAGATCTAGTGTATTCTTTGTTGGGTTTTCCAGATTTGGAACCCAAATTTGTGTACTCAGAAATATTCTTAATAATAAGACCCTCCAGTAGTCAGAGACCGGTCTTCCCGCATTGGGTTTTTTCGGGGACTATTTGTCCAGAAATAACTGTCACTTTGTCAATGTGTGCATGAACTTGTTCTAGATCTGGATTGGTAGAGATCTGTTATGTGTTTTTCTTCGATTTTAACTTGAATTTATTCAGTTAATAACTTATCTTAAGTAGGAGGAGCATAACCAGATTAACAGTAATAATTTCTGCATAAAGTATAAGATTCAGAAATTTCTACATGGTATCAGAGCAATTGTAGATCTAGAAGGGTCACCAGCTGAAGAGATTGAAGGTTTTAGCTGTAGGAAGTAGCTGGAAAAGCAGCAGAAATGCAGATATGAAGGGACAACGCAGTTTTCAGAGGCAGATTCACGCAGAGGGAAGGGTGACGCTGTCCAGTGCTGTGTCCTAGCAAGCCCACGCAATTACTGCGCATAGGCAGCTTAGAAACAACGCTGGTTTGGTCTAAAGCCAGCCAGTGTGATTCAGATTTGAATCTGTTAGATCTAGAAAAGACTGCAGAAAAGCTGCAGAAATTCAGAAGAGCTGGTGGGGTTAAATTTCTAAAGTTTTCAGATTTTTAGTCTTAGCACAAGTGACAAAGAGCGGGAGGAGATCAACTTCTTAGAGAGTTTCTAGCCAAAGGAAACTTGTAGTTTTGATTAGAGGATCAAAGAAGAACCTGAATCATTGTTGATTTGGTAGATTTCCAAGGAGGGAAATCAATTGTTAGAGGGAGCAGAGGGTGCCTAGTTTGTAACGGACCCTAGATCCAGATCTCTAGTATAGAGAGGAGGAGCTCCGACAAATTCTGAGCAAATGGCTCCTCATGGACTGTGTGATCATGATAGGCTGGATGGTCTCTCAAACTTTTCAGTTTGGAAGGCAAGGATCCTGATAGTCCTTGAGGCGTACAATCTAAGGGACCATGCAGAGCAAACTCTAGCCACATTGACAGATCTGGATCTCCTTCGGAAGCATAAGGAGGCTGCTGGGCATGCCAAGTGGCTGATTATGGATGGTATCAAGGACCATATTGTACCACACGTAGCTGAGAAGAAGACAACTAACGAGATGTGGAAGGCCTTGACTTCCCTGTATGAAGGAAAATCCATCCAAAGAAAGATGTTGTTGGAGACTCAAATGAGGTCATTCATGATGACCAAGGGAGAAGACATGGAGCATTTTCTCTTCAGATTGCAGTCAATCAGGGATCAACTTACTGCAACGGGTGCAATGGTGGATGATGATGTGATAGTCAGGACTGTCCTCAATGCAATCACAGGTGAGTGGGAAACCTTTGTCCAAAGTATCTTGGGTAGAGTGGACCTCCCAGATTGGGACAGCTTGTGGTCAATTCTGCGTCAAGAAGAACTCTGCAAATTCACCAAGAGGCAACACAACTCTGCATTGAGCAAAGTGAAGAAGGAAGTTGAGGAAGATGTAGCCTTGACATCAAAGAAGCAGCCTAAGAAGAATCTTTCAAAGATCAAATGCTTTCAGTGTGGTGAAATGGGACATTTTGCTAGCAATTGTCTTGAGAAGAAAAGGGACAAGGAAGAATCTTCTTCCAAAGCAGCTGTGGCAGATGATGGGTCAGGAGATGATGCAGCCATGAGTGCTCATGAACCATGTAGGTGGGGTAACATGGACATGTAGATGAGCTACATGAAAGAGAGGTGGGATCCTCGAGTAGCTCATCTCTTGGATCACAAGCGAGCTACGACAGCCTTAAGACAATAGCGGGACAAGTGGAGCAGTGGGTGCATAGATCACAGATGAAGCAGGCAGAGGCAGATCTGAAGACTGGAAGGAGCAGCGCAGAGCAAGGCAACAACAACGGAGAAGTAGTAGCAGCGCAGAGGCTGATGTGACTTCAACAGTGCAGAGCAGAGCTGCTTACGTAGTGCAGAGCTATAGCAGTGAAGAAAGCTTCAGAGGGACAGCGCAGTGCAACAACAACGTGATAGATTTCAACATAAGGGGCTGATGTGACTTCAGTAGTGCAGAGGGAGTCTGATTTTGCAGGTAGAGCTATAGCTGTGCATTGTTCTTTAGATGCCAGCATAGATCTGTAGCCTATGGAGCTTCAGTGATGAGGATGCAGCCCATCAGACTTGTCTGTCAAAGATTGTGCAAAAGATTCAGTTGTTTCTCTCAACAACTGAAGTTGCAGTGCATCAGATCAACAGTGGCAGTGCTATGAGCAGCACAAATGCAACATATTGAGAGGGAGTTGCAGTACAGAGGTTGCAGTGGCAGTGGCAGAGTCATGGGCAGCAGTACAGAATGGCAGCAGCAGTACAGAGTTGAGTGGCAGCAGGCCAAGCTTCAACAACACAGAACCAGTACTCAAAGTCATGTAATGCATAGTGTGATGTATTGCTAGAGCACACCCTTGATGCTAAGAGGGAGTGTTGAGATTTTGTGTATTTGGGGTAGCATCAGTTGTGTTCTAGTTCCCAAACTTTGTGGAGGGACTAGAGTACACTTGATTTACAAGACCCATAAATTGATTTGGGAAATTTCATCTGGTTTAGGAGATATTAAATTAATTAATTATTTTAATGTATTTCCTAAGTTAAAACTTAGGGAACTTAAATAATTAAAGTGAGTTTAATTAAACATGTGATGAAATTGTCTTAATCACATAGATCAAATTTTCTTTTAATTTTAGCCATTGATTCAAGATCTGATCATGGTCGTTGATTTGTCAACGAGAAAAGTATAAAGGAAAGGCTTGGGGTCATTTGTAAAGACACACAGAGGCAAAGCACTGAAGTTAAGCTGAGATTCTAGGGCAAGGTTTGCTAAGAATACTCATAAGTGTTTCAGCGGCACAGAGGGGAATTTAGGCCAAGGGGATGATCTGATTCCAGGGTCTAGAATACACAAGAGGTAGAGATCAGCTCAAGGACAACGCAGAAGGAGAGAGCAGCAACAACAACAAGGACAGCACAATCCCTCCAAGGACAACGTGATTTTCAGTAGGAAGCCTTCAGGGGTTATGCAGAAACCCTTTAGGGGCAGCGTAGTGACTGCATCACCCAGTCTGGGGTAATGTAGTCCCTTCCAGAGCAACGCTGAGGGTTGGAGGTGCTTCATAGGTTGATGCAAAGGCTTTCAGGGGCAGCGCTGGGGTTTCTAGGTCCTAATCTTGGCTGAGTTCCTGTAAATCCCATTTGAGGGTGTGGATCAATCATTATTTTGGCCCTAGATCAACCAGTGAGCTGTAATTCTAGTGTATTCTCTATTGGGTTTTCCAGATCTGGAACCCAAATTTGTGTATTCAGAAATATTCTTAATAATAAGACCCTGTAGAGCCCCTAAACCATCATTTTCTACATAAAAATGATCCTATACATATATTTCAGCATAAATGCAAATAAATGGAGACCAGCAGTAAAATTTAAACTTACATAAGTAACTATTTTATACAAAGAAAAATACCTGGAACGAAACTGATGATTTATTGGGCTGTGGTTCTCCTTGTGAATGCAGCGGACAGGTTACCGAAACAATTGTTTTCTCCCAACCAATCTAGGAAACAATCCTAGACCCAGAAGATGCCTCTTCTGCCCTCGTGCCCAGAATTCCAAGAACAATGAGTCTTCCCTTAAGAACAGTTCATATCCCTCAATATTTCCTTTAGACAATAATGCAAAATTAGCAAAGCAAAAGCCCCCTTTCTCCTTCATATTCCATTCCTTATATGACTTTCTTCCACCTCCTCACATTTATGTAGATATTTTAGGCATTTATGTGGATATTATAGGCATTTATGGAGATATTTTACTCATTTATGTAGATATTGTAGGCATTTATGTAGGTATTTATGGAGATATTATAGTCATTTATGAAGATATTGACTTTGATTAATTATTTTAAGATTAATTGTATTATTTTTTTGTTTTTAACTTAATTAAATTAGCTTTATAATTAATTAAATTATATTATTATTTTATTTGTCCACTCACATATAATTTGTACTAAATTATAATTTGTTTATCTTGAATAATGCTCTACCACGCATATGCATATAAGGGCGGTATACGTGTTAAGTCTTTTGTTGATATTTAATTATATCTCGGCGAGATAAAATGCATTGTGATATTTAATTCGTTACTCTAACTTAGGTTGTCTCGATACTAGCAGGCATGTATACTAGTGCGGTGTATGCGATATATGCATGTGTAGCTATCATATGCGTATGTCATATACATGCTAATATTATTTTGCTTATAACTTGGAATGGGTCGTTACATACTTCTTCCCTTCGGAAAACTTCGTCCCGAAGTTAGGGTTTTATATAATAATATTAATGATTGCGTTTTAGAGATTAGGGCGATTGTATAAGGCTTGTAATTTAAGATTGACTTTCTGTTTGAATAAGTATGTATTGGTAATTTAATTGTTACTTTCCATCTTAACCGAGTCTCCAAGCTATTCTAGAATCATCCTATCCTTCCTAATCTCTTCCGCTCCCATCCTATTCATCCTCTACAGGAATATGCCATGGCATCAGTTTTAATGATCCAACCATTCATAGACCTTAAGGGTATCAGTGTCGATTATGTTGACCTGATTTACCAGTAGGCATCCGTCAGTCATCATCACACATCTAGGGGAGCGTGACTCGCACAGTCCTCCCATGACTCCAGATTTTGGAGGATAAACGGTGGGAAACACCTCCACCCCTCCTAGTAGGACCAGGGTCAACACCCTATCATGGAATCTCATGGAGTCTCAACTGTTCTTGGAATTTTGTCATCACGTACATTGTTTCGGTAATGATGTGTTCTGCAAGGTAAACACTTGTACACAATCTGCAATGTAAACACTCATACACACATTACAACATATGCATTTATATATTCAATACAATTTCTCGCTAGATAAGAGCTCCTGTATAGTTCATACATGTTTCATCTATGATACAATGTATTTAGCCATTTTCAATCTATATACTAATATGTTTCGCTTTCATATTTAAAATGTAGTTACTCTTCTATTTCTTTTCCTTCAATCATATTGAGATGCAAAATGAAATGAATTGATAGATTGTCTCATTTATAACGTAATCTATGATATTTATAACATAATCTATGATCTAGATTTCATATTCCTGCAATGTTAATTTAAATGACATATTGCATATCGGTATCCATGCATTAGTAAAGTTAAACAAATAGCATATATCCTGTATCACTAGAGTTAAGTAACATTCTATCTTTATGGATATCCATGTACTAGCAAAGTAAAACTCATCTTTACGTGATATTTCAAAATAAAGTTTTAAGTATCAAAATAGAGCAGTCAAATACATATAAAGTTTCCAGTTTCTCAAAATTTAGCATAAGTTGGGGTAATTTTGGCATATGGTCTCAGCATATTCCCAAATCGTCGATCCAGGACTATATTTGTCCCACTAGACTTTAACTTGGTCTATTAGTTGGTTCCTGAGCTGTCGAACCCTACGTTCCAGAATACGTAATGGTTCGACCGTAATGGTTCCGTCGTCCGATATTTGCAGTTCCTTCCATTGAAGATTATGAGATTTGTCAGCAATATAGTGTCGTAAGGTAGATACATGAAATACATTATTAATTTTGTGCAAGTGGGGTGGCAGTGCAAGATGATAGGCGACAGGTCCAACTTTTTCCAAGACTTCGAACGACCTTATAAATTGAGGTGATAATTTTGTCCCATTCCCAAACCGAATGGTGCTGTTATTTGGTCTGATGCGGATGAAAACCTGATCTCCTACTACATAGTTTCTATCTGTCCTGTGAGCATCAACATAACTTTTATGTCTATCCTGTGCCTCTTTCAATCGTTGCGTAATTAGCTTTACCTGTTCCTCCATCTCTTGGATCAATTCTGGTCCGACTATTACCCGGTTTTCTAACCTGTCCCAACTTAACGACGTCCTGCAGGGTCTCCCATATAATGCTTCAAATGGAGGCATCCCAATTGAACTGTGATAGCTATTGTTGTATGCAAATTCTACTAAGGGTAAGTACTTTTCCCTGCGTGATTGTTGGTCCATAACATACATCCTTAGCATATCTTCTAGTACTTGATTTACCCTTTCTGTTTGTCCGTCAGTCTCAGGATGATAAGCTGTACTCAAATTTAACTGAGTCCATAAGGCTGATTGCATACAAGTCCAGAATCTCGACGTGAATTGAGGATCTCTATCTGATATGATTTTCCTAGGTATTCCATGAAATCTAATAATTTCATTTATGAATACCCGAGCTACATCAGCAACTTCGTAAGTATCTCTTACCGGGGTAAAATGGGCACTTTTTGTTAATTTATCTACCACAACCAAAATGGCATTATGCTTTTGTTGTGTAAGGGGCAGCCCAATGATAAAATCCATAGAAATTATTTCCCACTTGGTCATAGGGATGTTATGAGGTTGTAGGAGACCTGCTGGGTGACAATGATCAGTGTTTACCTGCTGACATTCAATACACTTAGCGACAAATTGGACAATGTCGCTTTTCATGCCTGTCTAGAAGAAGAGTCTCTTAGTGTCAGCATACATCTTCTTTACACCAAGATGTGCACAATACATTGCTTTGTGGGCTTCCTTCAAGATGGTGTTTTGGAGATCTCCACTATCTGATATATACATCCTTCCATGAAATCGTAGAATTCCGTCTTCTTCCAGATCATATCCTTCGAACTTGGGTTCCTTTGAACGGTTGCTATCAAGCCCTGACCTTACTTTTAAGTACCAACTATCTCTTACGAGATGTTCAAGTACTTGATCTCTTAAATCCACCTTGATAGGTATGAGGGAAAATATTCGAGGTCTTCTACTTAAAGAATATACTACTATATTCTCCTTCCCATTTATATATGAAATCACAAAATCATATTTACTTAAGAATTCACTCCATCGTCTTTGTCTAGCATTTAAGTCTCTCTGGGTGAATAAAAACTGTAAACTTTGGTGGTCACTTTTAAGCACAAAGTTTCTTCCTACCAAGTAGTGTCTCCATATCTTTAAAGCTAAAACCACTGCGACTAACTCTAAATCATGTGTAGCATAAAGTTCTTCATGGAGCTTTAATTTTCTTGAAGCGTATGCCATTACGTCTCCTTCCTGCTTTAATACTGCGCCTAACCCCTGTTTAGATGCGTCGGTACACACAGTAAAATTTTTATCCATATCAGGTACTCGCAAAATTGGTGCACTAGTCAATAATCTTTATAAGTTCAAAAAATGCTTTATCACATTCCTTAGTCCATTCATACCTAACACCTTTGCATTGGAGGGTTGTGATCGGCTTTGCAATTTTGGAGAATTCCTCCACAAACCTTCGATAGTAACTTGCTAAACACATAAAACTACGCACTTCATGTGCATTCTTAGGTACTGGCCACTCCCTGATTGCGTTTACCTTTTCAGGATCTACAAAGATCCCTTCACCAGATATGATATGACCTAAGTAACGAATTTCCTTTTGAAAGAAAGTGCATTTGGATAATTTTCCATATAACTTGTGTTCTCTGAGGCAAGATAATATTATCCAAAGATGCTCTTCGTGCTCCTTCTCATTCTTAGAGTAAATGAGAATATCGTCCCGGAAGACTTGCACAAATTGATCGAAATATTTGTGGAGAATGCTATTCATAAGGTTTATGAATACCGCAGGTGCATTGGTCAACCCAAATGGTACCACAATGAATTCATAATGCCCGAAACGAGTTCGGAATGCAGTCTTAGAAACATCACTTTCTTTAATTCTTAGTTAATGATAACCTGATCGCAGATCGATCTTTAAAAATACTGCAGCTCCTTTCATTTCGTCAAAAAGATCGTCAATGCGAGGCATTGGATACCTATTCTTTAGAGTGGCCCTATTTAAATCTTGATAGTCCACACACAGTCATAATGAACCATCTTTCTTCTTGACAAAGATTACAGGAGCGCCCCAAGGTGAAATACTAGGTCGAATGTGTCCTATATCTAATAGTTCTTTCAGCTGTATTTGTAATTCTTGAAGTTCAAGAGCGGTCATTCTATATGGTGTTTTAGATATTGGTTCCGTACCAGGTTTTAATTCTATTGTGAGGTCTAGCTCTCTTTTAGGAGACAGTCCTAGCAATTCGTTTGGAAAAACATCGGAAAATTCTGACAGAATCGGATACTGTTCTAAGGATGGTTCTTTCTCCTTGCTTACTTCTTGAACTGCATACACCTGGCAACCTTTCCTTGAGCACTGTTTCATTTGCATAGCTGAGATGAAGCGTAAGGATACTTTCCTCTTAATACCTTGGATTTGGATTGTCTCTCCCTCATCATTCGTGCAAAGTATTGTTTTCCCGAAGCAATCTACCCATGCTTGATGCAACTCTAACCAATCCATTCCTATCACCAAGTCGTAGGTTCTTAGGGCTGTGACATATACTTTTAGTTTGGTCGAACAGACTCCTAGATTAACTTTGCAATCCTCAACAATTAATTCGACTGATTGAAGTTCTCCCGAAGCCATTTCTACCTGTCTGAAATCGTTTTGCTTGCAAGCTGCCAACCCACATTTATTTAATGTATATGATGAAATAAAACTATCAGTAGCACTAGTGTCAAATAAGATTTTGAGTTTTATTCCGTTGATTGTACCTGCAGATTCCACTACGGTGGGTTGATGTGCTGCTAGGTTGTTGTTGATGACGACATGGATTCTATGATTGTTTTGGGTATTTGATGATGGCTCTTTTCCTGCTCTCTATGAGATCTCCAGACAATCACGCTGAAAATGAGGTCCTCCACACCCCTAACAATCAACTTGGGTTGGCCCCCTTGATTATGACTGTGAATTTCTAGACCAAGAGTTCTGTCCCCTGGTGCTACTTCCTCTCCCACTCCTTCCCCAATTACTAGTCTCTCAAGACTTCCAAGGACTGATGTTTGAGGATTCATGGTCATGGGAGCTCTTGCTCCTACTCCTCTTGGGGTAAACCTGTTACCATAAGGAGGTGGTCTCGAGCTATTTCCTCAGAAGAAATTTCGGGGAGTCTTTCCTGAAAATCCTTGCTGTGATGGTTCAATTGGCCTGAAATCCCTTTTAATCTCCAAATGTTCTTCTGCATATCATGCACATTCAACCGCCTCTGCTACCGCTGATGGTTTCCACATTCTTACCATGGCCCTGATTCGAGGATTTAATCCATATATGAAACGCTCGGTTTGGCGTTCATCCGTGTCTAGATAAGGAACATATTTTACAAGTTCCATAAACTTTATCTCGTATTCATCCACAATCTTATTACCCTGAATTAGAGTATGGAAGGTTCCGGCTTGCTGCTCTTGAAAGAAAGGTGGTAAGTATTTTGCACGGAATTGGTCTACTACAAACAACTCTCAAGGAACGATGTCTGATGTGATATGTAGTTGTTTCTCTAGATTTCCCCACCAAATCAGAGCATTCCTCTTGAGTTGGAATATAGCGATCTTTGTTTTAGAGGTAGAAGAATATTCTTTTAGTGCGAAGCATCATATCCCCTCTAACCATGCTTCGGCATGTTCTCCAGCTCTTCCTCCTGAGAATTCTGGGAGTTTAATCTTTTGCAGTTCTCGGGAAATATCTTCTCTATGAGGCTTATAACCATAATCTTTAGGCTTTTCTGAATGTCTTTCCTCTAGAGGAGGTTGTTCCTCTTTGCTACTGGTCGGCTGCGACCTTTTTAATGTTTCCAGAATGGCTTTTAATGAGCGCATTACAGTAGTTAGATCGGGTGCTGGAGCAACTGGTGCTGACGGCGATCTAGGTGGTGGCGATGGTGACGGTGTTGGCGACGACGATGGTGGAGGTGTTAGAGATGGCGATGCATCTCGCTGGCATTGCCGCCTTTGGTACGTTTTTACCATTGTGAATTTTCCTGGAATATGTAATAAATTTATGAGAATCGGGTAATTTTTTTTTTTTGATTATCTAAATATAATTTTCGAAAAAATTGAGCTTGCATACGGGTATAGTTCTTTTGCTATTTTACCTACAGGCAGGTCTTACTGGTACCAAGGTCAAGGAGGGTGGCCACGCGACCTCTTTGTCCTATGCAGGATATTCTATGCTTACTAATTCTAGAGTGAAATGCAAGGGTCTTGATAGGTCATAATATTGATTCACAATATTTGTCTAGAATGTTCAGTCCTAGATGCAGTTATAGAATGGATTATTGACTTTCTGCTACCTATGACTATAATTAATACTTGGAATTTAATAAGTTTAAATTCTCGTTTCGTTGAATTGTTATTATGCTGTCATAGAACGACATCTCCAAGTAACAAATGTTCAAGTGTCATAATAAAATTTAGTGCACATCTTTTGTTATTGTTCATAAATAATTTTAAGTATTTATATAATTACACTTACTCTACTTTAATTCCTTTCACAACTTTTAACACTATACCTTTATATATATATAATTATTTATTTATTATTATTTTATTTTATTTCATTATTATTATTATTTTTTTAATTTTTTAATTTTTAATTTTTTTATTTTCAGACATATTTATATATATTCATGATTTTCTAATAAACTTTACTCTAATATATATATTTATATATAATTATTTTCTAGGAGCTGCCACTATAATTTAATAAGTTTTGTTGTCCAATTTTGAATCACGACGTGTTGACTTATTCTCCCTGTTCACATTGCCATGAGAACTATTACTGGGGCAAGACGAGTTATAAGAGATAAGCGGTGAAACTTATCTAAGGTCTTTCTGCCACATCTAAATTCTTTACATCTTATCTTAATATTTTTTGGTCACATCTATATTCTTTACACCTTATCTCGTACCCGAACCACCTGGCAATATTATTGAAACAACACGAGTTATATGAGATAAGCAGTGCAATTTATCTAATGTCTTTCTCGAGTGTATCTCCCCCACAAATACGATCAAAGCCCTCCCCAAAATGAGAAGAACCCATCTGGTTATGCTCATCACAACCGACTAGCTCTTTGCCACGAACTGTTTATTCGAATGAGGTATTAAGGAATGACGCCACGTCCAAGCTTTCAATAGTTGCGACCCCGATTGAGGTTGCTGGTGGTACTACAAATGTTGCCCCATTGGCTATTGTAGAGGTGAATTTGGCAGCGGTTGCAGCTGCGCTAAAAGTGAGAGTGAAAGCCGCAGATATGCCGGTGTTGCTGTAAGAGCGGGCATTTAGATGTGCAAGGCAGAGTTTAGATGTCATGGACAAACTTTACAGCAACCGGGTTGCTTTGGCTTTGAAGAAGGAATTTGATATGTTTTATGATCCTACGTGGCACTGTATTGTTGGAACAAGCTTTGGATCATTTGTTACGCATTCACTGGGAGGCTTCTTGTATTTCTTTATGGACAAAGTATCTATTCTTCTCTTCAAAATTGTGGTTGAACCCTTGGACCGATAATACAGAGAAAGCATAGTTTATTGTACAGAGGTAAATTCGAGGAAGGTTTTGGTCTCAAGCAGCTATGTGCTAATTGTTAAGGTTGTAGCGCGCAATACTGTGGATAATTTGTTGAACTTATGATGGCCGCTGGGTATTTGGTGACCCGAAATTATCAGTAACATGAAATAATGATGGGACCTGTCATGTATAAATAAATAAATAAGAAAACATACTTCATTCTCTCATGATTCTATAACTTAAAATTATTTCATTCCCTTAGTTGATTAGAGAGCAGGGCATTTGGACATTATTAAGAGCCGAAGCCACGCCGAGCCAAATAGAATGCAGAATCCAGAGGCCTAAGATGGTATCACAATCACACGGATCCATACCTTCTCGGTATGCAATTACAGTAGTAGTACTGTTAAGTTTATGTCTCTACCCGACATTCTACAGGGCAAGTAGCTTCAATCTAGATTGGCTGGAAAGAAAATAGAATTAAGGGAGCAAGTTCGAAAAAAGTTTTACCATGCATATGACAACTACATGCATTATGCAGTCTCGCATGATGAGTTAAAGCCTCTGACAAAGACTTCCATAGATTCACTTGCAGAGCTTGGAAATCTTAAGCTTGAACGTTTACATGAGAAGTACAATGGGTTAGCTTTGACTCTTATTGAATCAATTTCCAGTTTAATTGTTTTGGGAAACAGTTTGGAATTTGGAAAAGCTGTGCTATGGCTCGAGGAAAACCTTACATTTGATGTCGATGTACAAGTAAGCTTGTTTGAGTGTAATATTAGGCTACTTGGTGGGCTTATTTCAGCTCATTTGCTTGCAACATAATTAGCCAAGAAAAGTTTTCAGGAAAAATACAATGGGCAGTTGCTTATTCTTGCCAATGATTTGGGCCAGCGTTTTCTGCAAGCTTTTGATAGTTCCATTGGCCTTCCATATGCATGGATCAGTCTAAGTATGGAGTCATGGAGAATGAGACAACAGAGACGAGCACATCTGGCTGTGGTTCACTCATACTTGAAATGGGG